>JAFVLL020007480.1:0-57041 GCA_021397915.2 Tor tambroides
CTGACAAGCTACGCAATATCGCGTTCATTATCGCAAATGAATCGCCTTCGATAATGAACGCGATATTGCGTAGCTTGTCAGTGAACTACGGCTCTGTGTATTACATGCCGCTCCATTTGAAAGCAGGTGATGGAGATTTAGCGCTAATCAAGGAACCGGCTTTACTGACGAGATGCGCATGCATATCGCATGAGATATATCGCCCAGCCCTACGTCACATTAGTAAAATGTTGTGTCCATTGTCAATAGAGTAGCAATGTATGAAGCACAGCTCACAAAGAAGTCACTTTAAATCCAAGTTTGCCGATCCCACTCCCCTCTTTCCAACCAGTGCTTTCCTGTCTGCTCTCTACTGTCCTATCTAATAAAGGCATAAAAGCCCATAAATATAACTAAAAAAAAAAAAAAAACAATGCAGAGAATCTACATGACCAACTTGAACCTGTTGCGAAATCTGCTTGGAAAAATTGCTCCCCTTACACAAATTCATATTTAAATGCACCTTTAATCACTCCCATTCTGGTTCAAAAGCCTATTATTTTATTTCTTATGCAAAACACAAAATGAAATTTTAGGATTTTAGATTTTTAGAAATTCCAAGGAGCTCTTTTTGCTTTTTTTCAAACAATAAAAAATGGAAGATGATTTATAATGGTTTATAATTATAATGATTTATAATAAAAATAAAAATAAAAATAAATACTATAATAACAATATAATTAAAAAGAATGCATTAATTGTATGGGTAACCTTCATGATATTTTTACTGTGCTTTTTGATGATTTGGACATTATACAGTAAATAGTCTCGTGTAGCCAAACCTTCAGACTGATGGCAGAAGGTCTGGGAAACTTGCCGCTTTGAATGAGGCCATATGACTTTGCCGCCCAAGAGGTCATATGACTGACAGGTAAAGCAACCATTCACGTTTCGTTTTGTGCAGCGTCATGTTTAGGGACGTGGAAATTTCGCCACAATAACAGACCAGTGTGTAAAACTCTCAGACATATTTTAGAGATTCTATGCTGTAAACATTAAATTTTTCACATACTTTTTCAAATCCAGCGTTTAGTTGATCCTGATAAGCGCTCGTCATCATAGTTGTAAACACGACGTCTTTCGTCTTTCGTGAGGGGGTTTGGTGCTACACCATTTTTGTTTCCAGGCGGAACATTAAAGAACATGACACACAGGTCTCCCGGAAATCCTGTATAATCTAACCAATCCGATGACAACTTCGAAACTCCCTCGAAAAGTGTTTCCAGCTAAGTGTACCTTAAGCTGCGTTCACACTAGCAGCGACTTTGTCGCTGCACGTCGCCAGGGGCTGGCGATGAGGTTGCTAGTGGGCGTTCTCACTACTGGTTGCCTTGACAGCGAATCAGTTTTCTTGCCCTTAAATACAAAGATTTTGGAGACTAAATATAATATAAATATAAATTAAATCCGTTACATACGAACAAAAATTAATGAGAAACAGAACCTATTTTTTCCCATTGTGTGTTTATCTGCTGCTGAGAAGAGAACGATCACATGAGCTCTACCGTCTTCTTTCCTATTGGCTGTCGCTCCAGAAAGTTGCTCTTCATTTGCATAAAGTTGAGGGATTCTGAACTTTGTCGCGTCGCTGGACACACCCCATCCGGTCACCAATGGCCGCTGTCAGAGATTGTCGCTCTTGTCGCCGGAAATCGCCAGCTCTCCATTGAAATTAATGGGATCGTGTTGCTTTTGTCGTCGCATGTCGCTTGTAATGTGAATGGGGCTTAATGCATCAGACGTTTAGCTAACGTTCCATGGACGTGATGTCTGAGGCTGAGACTATATAGTAAATCACCAGTACTCAATGAAAAAGAGCAGCCTGAACATTCTGCCAAACATCTTCAATTGTCTACAGTCATATTAGTTTGGAACAAGGGTGAGTAAATAATGACAGAATTTTCTTTTTTTTCTTTTTGGCAAACTATACCTTAAAGGAACACTCCACTTTTTTTGGAAATAGGCTCATTTTACAACTCCCCTAGAGTTAAACAGTTGAGTTTTACCGTTTTTGAATCCATTCAGCTGATCTCCGGGTCTGGCAGTAGTCTTAGCTTAGTATAGATCATTGAATCGGATTAGACCATTAGCATCTCCCTCAAAAATGGCCAAAGAGTTTCGATAATTTTCCTATTTAAAACTTGACTCTTCTGAAAAGGAACTTTACTGCCGTACCATGGGTGCAGCAGGCGCAATGATATTACGCAGCGCCTGAAAGTAGTCCCCAGCTATATCATAACTAGTTACCTAGCTGGGGACTACTTTCAGGCGCCGCGTAATATGATTGCGCCTGCTGCACCTTGATTATTACGCCGGAATGAGAGTATAGTTCCTAGCCATATCGGCCTAGAAAATCACAACTTTTCATTTTCCATCGGTCTTAGTACATGATGTAACTACAGAAGAGTCAAGTTTTAAATAGGAAAATTATCTAAACTCTTTGGTCATTTTTGAGCGAGATGCTAATGGTCTAATCCGATTCAATGATCTATACTAAGCTAAGCAAAAAGTGCTACCGCCAGACCCGGAGATCGGCTGAATGGATTCAAAAACGGTAAAAATCAACTGTTTAACTCTAGGGGAGTTGTAAAATGAGCCTATTTCCAAAAAAAGTGGAGTGTTTCTTTAATAGAGAACGGACTAAATAAAACTGAGGAGAAACAACAGATGTGCCTGATCAGCTCTGAACGTCAGCATCTTGTAATTATAGCAACTTTGTTGTGACCATATGAACGCACAACGGATTGATGTTTCCTGCACACATTACTTCTTTCCTCTAGCCAAATCCTTACATCACTGTGACAATAAAAGCTCATTTTCTATTTCAGGACAATTCGACAATTCATGGCACTGTCTTCTACATACATTGCAAAATGTTTCAAAACCTCACCTGCCTAACATTCACCATCCATCTCCATCCCTCTCAGAGGTGTCCTTGAACCCCACCCGTCCTCTACACCCCAACCACTAACTCACACTTAGAGAAGCCATCTCACCTTTATGTTTAATGCTCCGCTGTCATTCTATCTTGTCTTTTCCTCCCACCCAGCCATTGTCGGGCTATTTATTACCCCGCCATTAACGGCTTATTAGGGCCTCTCTCATAGCTAACCATTAGGAGTCCTGTGCAGGAGGATGGCCCAGCCACTGAAGCCATAATGGGGGTTATTACAACACGCTGATGGGGTGGAGGTGTTGAAGGTGTTGAGAGCAGTGATACGTGTCGTTTACTGTGAAAAGAGCTGAGAGTCAGGGCCTCGCCGGGGTCGTTAAAAGGGCATTGGACTCATAGCAGATGTAGTAAAACAGGGAAGGCCTGGGAGCACAGTAGATAGATGGAACAACGGATGGAGGAGGCAGAAGTGTTTAACAGAACATCGCTCAAGTGTTTGAGAAATATCTATTAAAAGCAGGAGGGAATTCACAGATTAGAACTAAATACAATTATAATGCAAGAGAGATTGGGCAACTGAGGAAAGTAAAAGCTTTACCTGGGCACATTATTTTCAAGAATGTAAGAGTGTTGGATATACTTTTGAGTAGGATGACCTGAGGAAGATTACATAGAGCTCTAAGTGCTTTGTGGGAAACTGTTACACAATACGAACCCTGTACATTTTTCAGAATGGGGAGAAGACAAAAGACTGCAGGTTTGAACCTTGAAATGGATTATCGTTGAGCAATCACCATTTTGATCTTGATTAAGATTAGGGGAAAGATTTAAACAATAATAAAAATGAAATTCTCATTAAAAAATAATTTATTTATCCTTGTGTCACAAGTCCTGCCTATAAACTCATGCCAATGGTTAAGCCAGTCTTGCTATATCTGGCTGGTCAGGATGCTCATACAAACAGATACATGGTTTAAAGACATTTCAACTGCAGTGTTCTTTTAAAGGTACAGATACTGTTTACACTCATATTGTTCCAAAACTATATGACTTTCTTTCTTCTGCAGAACACAAAAGAAACTATTTTTTTAAAAGTAAATTATTTTATGTTCCACAGAAGAAAGTAAGTCAAACAGGTTTTTAACAACACAAGGGTGACTAAATGATTTTTGTATGAACTATTTTTCTAAGGCCAGGCCACTCTAGGACAGTGGTTCTCAACCATTTTGACTCCAAGGCCACACACTGTCTACAACAATATTTGAAGGCCCATGATTTTCAATTGACCGAGAGTTACTGGATGAAGATTAAGAATTTAAAAATATTAAAAATATTTCTTATTTTTATTTTATATATATGTATATGTATATATATATATATATATATATATATATATATATATATATATATATATATATATATTAAATATAAAAATATTTATATCCAATAAAATGTTTTAGAGTTTGGCATAACTAGAAAAATGTATAGGCTATTCATTATAATTTGCATGACCTTTTCATGTGAAGAAATCAAATTTAAATTAGGCTACCTGATTTATTAAGAAAGTGAGAATCTGTTTCTTCAAAATAATGCATACGTATATATTTCTTGATTACAAATATCTTGATTTTTAGTTGTTTTGTCTTAAATGTTCATTCATCTTGAGGCCTCCTTGGAAGTTTGCTGAAGCATTTTGGGTTCCTCTAATAAGCTTTCTGTAAAAAGTTCTTAAAAGAACTTGGTGTGAAGAACATTTTCCAATATATCGAAGCTTTTGTGCAATGGAAAGATTCCATGGTTGTTTAAAGTTCTTCATGGAACCATAGATGCCATTTATTTTTAAGAGTATAGCGACATTCCATGAAAGTTACAGCACATCAAGCATGGTCGCGAGGAATAATGATTGATAATAAATGAAATTACTTGCAAAGCCATATCATTTTTCTTCAAATGTGTTCTTCAGCATAAAAAAAACCCTTTTGTAAACTATTCACATCACACTTGCTTTGACTAGAAGGGGGAGGCAGTGAAAAATGGCACAAAGAAAACGAGAGAGAGAGAGCGAGGGAGAAAGAAGAAGAAGAAAGAATCGTAGGGGAGGCTGGGAAATCCCCAAACAGTTGTTATTGATTCCAGTGTTTACGGGCAGATAGTTTAGTGCCGTTTACAAAACAGAACAGATGCAGCCACTGAGCAAAAAGGTAAACAATTGCTGTGTGGCAGGTTGCCAAATCCCCGGCCTGGAGTATTAAACTCACACTGAAGTGCATTTCCCCTTTGGGTTACACTCGCTGCCACTTCATCTCCTCCATGCCTGCTCCCTCATTTCTTCTTTCATTCTCCTTCCCTCCGTCTCTCTCACACACACACAAACAGAGACGTGCAGTTCCAGCTCTCCCTGGCTGGCTTGTCCTGCTCTGACCCTTGGGGCCGTGTTCTGCCTAGCTGGGCCATTAGTGCAGGGAATTGCATGTGTCTGACATGGCCCTAAAAGCAATTATTAAATGCTTTTCTCCAAATGGTGCCCGGCATCTTTAGGGAACGGGCAATCACGCAACAATTTAGCCACTGATTTCATTTCCTCTCTCTCTCGTATTGGTGTTGATTGGCCTCTCTGGCAGAAAAGTGAGAAAAGAGAGAGAGGCCGATCTTAAAAAGGACACAACGGGCGTTCGGCGGCGTTCCTGTTCTTGACGTGTGGCCTGACCCAGAACATTAGCCATTCAGAAAAAAGCCTCATTTATCCACCAGCCACATCTAAGACAGTGCTCTCCGCCGCCTGTGAGTGACAGCACGACAACAACTCTGTCAAGTGTCACAGACAGACATCCGTATAGATGCAGATGCTCTGGGGATTAGAGATGTTTTTATATGTACTGCTTTACATTTCACATGATGTGGGAAGGAGCTGTGAGAGAGAAAAAGTAAGCTGGAAAAAGCACGTAGCTAGCTGGAAATGCAAAGATCAGTCCGTCTCATATAACAGGACGTGCGCTCTTGGTGGTGTTGTGGTTGGTGGGGCCCCGGGGCCTGAACCGACCACATGTGGAGCCCCCTGACGGCCTGAGGGAGTCTGGCTGCTGTGGCGTGCAGTGGGTTGTCTGTTGCAGCCCGCTGCTCACTGAGACAGGCGGCATTATACGCTGCTCCCACTGACACACACTAAACCGGCTCCTTCATTGCCAGAGGCACAGTCCAGCTGGGATGCAGTAGGGGGTGGGCAGCCCTTCTTGGGGTAAAAAATGGCAGGTTTTGATATCTTTATTAATATGTTATAGGGAGGAGTAACTGGTTTGTGAGTCTCCACTTCTGTCAATTTTTGGCAGCATTACATGCAATCATTGTTGTTCCGTAGCCATAGGTTGTGCAGTTTAGTCAAATTTACTAAAACAAAATCAGTGGCAGGTATAACAGAACTGCTTGACATATTTGAACAATTACTGAGAAATACACAATGAACCCACAGGTAAACAACTTCAATAAATCACATTACGATACTGATTTACACAGAAAAACAAAACATTAGGCCACGGTGAAGACTAAATAAAAATCTCTGAATCACCCTTTAACAGGCTATTTCAGGTTAAATAAAAATTAAGATTATATATGACAATCATAAACTACCATAGAAAATAATTTGAGTTGTCTTCAGTTTTTAAAAACTAGTACTAGGATACCATTCAAATGTTTAGGAGCTTTTTTAATATATTTTAAAATGTAATTTATATCTGTGATGGTCGAGCTGAAGCAGTCATTACTCCAGTATCCAGTGCCACATGATTCTTCAGAAATCATTCTAATATGCTGATTTGGTGCTCAAGAAAAACTTCTTCCTATAATCACTGTTTAAAAAAAAAAAAAAAAAAAAAAAAATGTTAATATTTTTGTGGAAATGGTGATTTTTTTTCTGGATTATTTGATGAAAAGAACATTTAAAAGAACAGCATTTATTTATGAATACAATGGAAGTTTTTATTTGGTTGTTTGTTTTCTGACTACATAACTGCATAGGTGTATGCACCTGCACATTACTGCACATTAAAACATGATGGATCTCTTCTGACAACACGTTACATACATACAGTGTCACGCAATTGTCTGATACCACTAGTGAAAATATTTTTAAATTGCATTTTATGTTCATTGCATACGGAATTTATCAGCGTAACTACAGCGAAATGTTGAAGTGAAAAAATTCAACATTTCAGAATGTTTCAGTAGTATTTGGTTTGCCTCCCTTTTACTTTAAAAAAACAGCCTTGAGCTGCTCGAACTCCTTCCACCTAAAGAACATGTTCCCCAGTATGATTCAAGATGATTCAAAGAGCATCTTGAGCTTCAGTGGAAAAACATCTGACTGTCTGTACACATGCTCACATGTCACAAACTTACTTATTTTAGTAGTGACCTAGAAATTAAGATTAATGAAGTTGTCATGTTTATTGTTTTAATTAAAAAAACAAAACAAAAAACCCCTGAAATGTTCTGTTGAACCTTCCAGGTTAAAATTAATGTCAGATTTTCATTGAAGTCTCAGAGATTTGGACCCTACTTCATGTTATACAAACTGAAAACGTTGCCCTACCAAAAAGTCAGTAAAATAATATTGATTTTCTGTAAGCTTTACTATACATAAAAAAGACTCTCCTTTGAGAATGCAGCACATTGCAGAAATCTATATACTTTTAGGCTGAATTGAAAATGACATATATGTGAAATATCCAGTGTCTGTGAGTTTCAAATACAGCATGTAATGTGCACATACACTGTATGTGCAAGAACATACAAACATCAGCCAGCTCTTTCTCTCTCTCTCTCTCTCTCTCTCTCTCTCTCTCTCTCTCTCTCTCTCTCTCACACACACAATCTGTCTCTCACTTCCACCTTTTCAGTTCTTTATCCTCTCTGCTACAAATCCACTGAGGTGTGATAGTAAGGGTTTAAAGTCCTCATTGTTCCAGATCAGCTGACCTGTATGGCAGTCTCCTGAGCCCAGCCCTCACCCCATTACCTCTAAGAAAAAGTGGAGGGGAAAAAAGACAACATAAAGTGAGAGGGATGAAAAGCAAGGGATGGAAGAAGATGGGTACAAAGGGCTGAGACTCCCACATCTGGTGAAGGAGGGGGGAACAAAGTCTGTTCATCCCTTTCAGATGGAGGGGTTAAAGGAACTGGCATATCTGCGCATGAAAAGCTGTTAAATGCTTCAGTGCTTTGACAGTGTGTGATGCCAGGAGCGGCGTCGCTCCCGTGGGACAGCGCGTCAAGATTCACCCCCCTCCCCCCAACCCCACCACCACTTCTCCCAGACGGGCTTTCCGCAAAAATATGGAGAATGAATAAAGCACAATAAATAACACCTAACAAGACAAAGAAAAGAAACGGCAGGTTGTTTTGATGCCTTCCATTGAAAGCGTACCGTTCATTCGACATTTACTTAAAAAAAAAATCAGCTATGTTGCTAAAACACAAACCCTGCAACCATCAAAAACTGTCAAAGCATTCATTGTTTGATTTCACCTCATGTTTAGATTTCCTGAGACGGTTGTTAGCTGGAAATCCAGCCATAAAGAGGCATGTGACTGTGTGTTGCTATAACTGACTAATAGAAAAACAACTATTTCAATCATTAAATTTTGCCTATGGGCTTCTGGTACAGTGTTGTAAGTACATTATTTATATACCCATAAGTGTCTGAAACACATTACAGACACTTTCCAGCAATACACACTTGCAGTGCCCCTGGTAATGTGTTTGAAGGATTGTTGGGCCCTATATAGGTCTGTAGACCTGAATTAAGCGGCCCCATGGACATAGGGCCAATTATTCAGCCCTGCTGCTCCCTCATCCTGTCTTTACAGCAGGAAAATGAAGGAAAGCGTCTGCTGCTTGTAAAAATTTGTGAATTGTGGCAGGAACGTGAATTAAATGGAAGAAAAGCCCTAATGAGTCCATTCAAGAATGGATGCTGACATCTCTACAAGGAGCCACAATAAGTGAGTCTATTACTGATCTCTCAATACTTGGCATAATATCAGTAGAACAGGGAGAAGAAAAAAAAACGGTGATTGTTACAATCTTTAAAATATGAGAGCATTTGGCAAATGGTGCATTTAAAACTCAAGATGCCTGGACGTAAGGAATATTTATATATGTGACCCTGAACCACAAAACCAGCCATAAGTAACACGGGTATATTTGCAGCAATAGCCAACGATACATTGTATGGGTCAAAATTATTGATTTTTCTTTTATGCCAAAAATCATTAGGATATTGAGTAAAGATCATGTTCCATGAAGATATTTTGTAAATTTCCTATCGTAAATATATCAAAACTTCATTTCTGATTAGTAATATGAATTGCTAAGGACTTAATTTGGACAAATTTAAAGGCGATTTTCCCAATATTTTGATTATTTTGCACCTTCAGATTCCAGATTTTCAAATAATTGTATCTCAGCCAAATATTGTCCTATCCTAACAAACCATACCTCAATGAAAAGCTTATTTGGAAAAATGATGGAAAGATGATGTATAAATCTCAGTTTCTAAAAAGTGACCCTTATGACTGGTTTTGTGGTCCAGGGTCACATATAGTACTAGTTTCATGTAGCTAGACATTTGGTTATCAGCATGAAGTCTGATTCCCTTTGCAGTTTATTCCAGACAAAACAGGCACCTGAAACAGCTGCACACAACCACAGTTTGCTTTTTCACATGAAATTTAGGTATAGTGATCAACCAACACACTGCCAACATATTTTATTTATTTATTTATTTTTATTTTTATTTTTTTTTGGTATCGGACGATACATTTTTCTGTTTGGCCAACAAGTGTCGGAAGAGGACTTTTATTCTGAAAGTTCCACCGACTTTATTTTGACAGTGCCAAGAACACTAGCACCTTAAACACCAGCACTTCTGCCAACGCTACGAATGCTAACGCTTAAAAATAATTGATATCAGCCAATAAGTTTTTTTTTTCCATTTAGCCGATAAGTGTCGGAAGACGACTTTTTTCTGACAGTGTTGAGAGTGTTATGTACAATGATTCAGTCAACTCAAGACACTGTTTCTCCATTTTCATTAATTTAACAGTTCTGTTTACTTAATTATTTGTATGAAAAAATGGAAATCAAAAATTGTTTGGAAAGTTTTTATAAACACTGGTGCAATTTGCTGAATTATCATTAGCTTGCAAGCATCTCAAACAAAAATATAAATATCTTTCAAAGATCTGAAGCCCCAAACCAAGCAAACTTTATGCAGCAAATGGGGCAGGAAAAAAAAATCTGTACACCTGGACTCCAGGAAATCACATACTCTACCAGTCAAAAGTTGTAGGACACCTCCATCTTCTGAATAAAAAAAAAGAGGTTTACTGCCAGTGGACTACTGAAATCTCCAGTTCAAGAGTGAGTGGCACCCTGGCACCCTGCACCAAAAAGACTACCACAGCATGTTGAAGCCATGCAATACCCTCTGGTACACACTGAGTTGGACAGGGGTTCACCCTACAGCTAGATAATGACCCACAACATACCTCCAGGCTATGTTAGAACTACCTCAGAAGTAAAGGCTTCAAATCAGGGAATAGTCAGCACAGTCTCCAGACTTAAACCCCATCGAGTTGGTTTGGGATGAACTGGACAGAAGAGTGAAAGCAAAGAAACCTACAAGTGCAACACATTTGTGGAAACTTCTGCATCAAGTGTTGCGAAAAACTTTACGAACAGAATTTGGTTTTCATTAAAACATGAGTGTGTTCAGCTGTTATTTCTGCCAAGGGTGCTACTCTAAGTCACAAAGTTGATTCTTCAATTGTTCATTTGTTCTATTATTTCATTTCAAAGCACACTGAGACATTAAACTGTATAAATATCAATAACAACAACTTTTCGGTACTATAGCGGTCAGCCAAGCAGTTTAGAACTGGCAGATTCAACTTATAAACCAATTTTTATTACTTCCAGTTTTATGTGCAAAATGAATAGAAGAGCATGAAGACACTGACCTACTGCAGACTTCCTGCTGGACATCTTGCCTCCTTTCATGCTGTGCATGGTGTTGTCTTTCAGTGCGGTCTCGATCTCCTTGTCCATCAGCACACCTAGTTCCTGTGCCACTGTGTTCAGGTAGACATGGTTGAGGAAGGCAATGATGTTATGTGGTTCTGCAACTCCATTAAGCACCTGTATTTCCTCACGAAGCATTAAGCAAAGAGTTGGAGAGGCAGTTTGAAAGCCCAGAGTCAGTCTGTCGAAGCCCTTCTCCCCACCTGGGATGCAGCTATGGCAGTTTCGGAGAACTCTGAGGACGGACTTGATCTGAAGGTGCTGGTACCAGCTGAAGACCTTTGTTTCAGGGTAGAAGAATAACAGCTGCTGAAGGTAGAAGATCTTCTGAGGAACCTTGGTCCCAACACCCAGTTCTCCCTCAGTCTGGCTTGGTTCAGTCATCATCTGGAGTTTGCCAAGTAAGTGGCTCCGCAATGAGAAACGAACATCGTACCATGTCTTCTGGACTTCCAGAGCAAGGTCATCACGTGGCATGGATAAGTTAGGGGATGAGGAGTGCTCTTCGCTAGATGCAGGGCAGGAAGTAGGGAAAGCAACACCACATTGAAAAGAGATGTTCAGTAGTAACTGCAGAACAGCCTCTTCACAAGCCTCCCCTGCCTTCAGCGAGTTTTGCTGTTAAAATATATGACAGACAGAATTATTAATGTCAAGAAATGAATGTGGAATCAATACTATTTCTCAATGTGTCATGATAATGTCTGTTGGACAGATTGCATTGGGGTTAAGTATGCTTTTGATCACCAAGGCTCGAAGGAAGTCCAGAAGCTCTTGGTGTCCCGTAGCCACTGGTTTCAGAATGCTCAAGTTGCGCTGACTGAACCACTGGAGGCATTCTATTGGACTGGACACTCTCTCTCCGCTACTGGCCTCACCAACTTTGGCCTGCAGTTCCTTCAGGTTCTGTTCAATACTGTAACAGAAGGAAGAAACACACACTCTCAAGAAGGAGTATAAACTCTGCATAAAAGTCTTCAGTGTCAGTGATTTACTTTCCGCTGCTTAATGGCACTAAATCAACTTACAGGAATATTAAAATACTAATGTCCCAGGGTTCAATGATTTGTTCTGCTGACTCATTTAGGTCAGTAGTTCAGATTTGTACCTGCCCTGCATACTTGTTTGCTGACCCCCACATACATACATACATACATAATGTCCATGTGGCATCGGTATACAGAAAAGACGAAGAAAAAAAGTTGGAAGCACAATTGTGATAAGCAAGTCCTCAAAACTAGGCCCACACGCTCTGAACTTTTATGTGAATGAAATATGCAGAAGTTTGAATGAAAAAAAATTAAATAAATAAAATATTGGGAAAATGTAAAATTAAAAAATACATTTAAATGAATTAAAAACATGGTAAAATGTGTTAAACAGGGCAGGGAGGGTTGCATTCTCATGATACCTGAAAGCATGAACATATAGCCAAAAATATCTAATATTGCTAACGAAGCTATTTCTGTGGGGCTCTGCTAGGGCAATTACAGCTGAGGTTCCTACACATTCTGAAGTTTGAAAACTGCCTGCTTTGTGTGATCCACTTCTTTTCTTTTATCAATAAAATGCCAAAGAAAAATGGATGCAACATGGACATCCTGTTTAGAGAATCTTTGTCTGACTTCATATTGCGCCGTTGAATTACAATGAACTTTTAGCACTGAAATTATTTTTATACGCCCTCACAATGTGTTACATGCGAGCTGTCCCTTTAAACTCAAGTACACTCCGGTTACCGTCACTCTACAGCTGATATCAGCCACATCGGGGCTAATGAACACAGACATCAATATATCAGTTGTGCGTGCGTGTTTCGGCATGTGGCACGTCTCTCTCAACGACACAGGATGAGCCGATCTTCCTCATAACCACACGGCATCAGCACTTCTGTCTCCTTCTATTCATGAAAAATGAGACACGACACAAAGCCGTAAAGCCATACAGGTACATACGCACACACACGGCAGCTGAAACACAGACACTTCTCTTACAAAGCGACATAAAGCACTGCTGTAAACGCTACGGCTATGCATGAGTCCAGATGCCTTCGAATGGCAGCTTATTAAATTCCATTTAAACCTGACACAGTTTTACTTCCTCGAAAAAAAGAGAGCAAACACAAAGTGAACATAAAGGGCTGTTAATTTTAACGATATGCAGCTGAATAATGTAGAAAGCAAAGATGAAGAGGGCTCTTTTCGTTGGTTAAAATGCAAGGTTGCCGACAGGAATCCAACAAATGTGTCTCTTTTTGTAGTAAAAAGGAAATATGTGTGACGAGAGGACATGAAGGTGCTGACAGACCGTGCTGGAAAAGCAAATCTTCCCATTCTGTTTAATGAACAGCCTAAAGCTCGCTGTAAAAACACAAGCGCTAACAGGGAACATAAAAATTCTGTTTTACACACTAAAGACGCTGTCGACACAGACACAAACAGAACTGCCCTTTTATAGTGATGAAATTCCGCTTATAGTCGACGCGTGTTGACGAAAGCAGCCAAATTGTATTTAAATGTGCGGATTTACTTCACTTTTAGGGTTAGTTTTATCAGTTTGGTATCTTCTGAGAAGTTTTGTGTGAACTATTGTGTTTATAGGGTGCTCTGAATAAGTTCACGACAATTATTTGCTCCTCTGTGTTATCTGTGAACGTTGTTAACTCAAGGATATCGCTCAGCTTAGCTCTTATACATTAGTTAAGTGTAGCCATCCAGAGCTAGCAGAAAGGCAGATATACTGACTAAGTCTGTTTAATGTTTCTAATAAAATAAGGATTTGTGCTCAGAGCCGGTGCTGAGCCAGGCGTCACCCCAGGACTCTGCTCAAACAGCAGGGTCTAAACGAGCTTCCATCTGTGCAGCCACACAACGCTAAAACTTCATAAAAGTCCCATCTCTCATCCGCACACACTCCTGCCATTCGCCAACGCCTGCGTAATCCTCTGTGTATTGGCGCTGGATGGGGTCAGCGATCACTGAAGGCGAGTCACGGACAGTGTTGGTCTGAGCACTCATGAGGACTGGCATCAATCAAAGGGGCAGCTGCTGTCAAAATTCTGCGCGGCTGCCACTGATGATGTGTCAGAGTTTCACATTCCAACAATAAATATTTAAGGGACATGCTTCATATACGAATAGATTATCACAGATGGGTTCGAAATGAATTACTTTTTTTCTAAAAATAAATACAATCAGACTAAATGAGCTTTTGGGAAAATTTTTCCCGCCGCCCTAAATAATTTTGTACTTAAAAAAAAAAAGAATATTATTTTTGAAAAATTTTAAAACTCCGATCATCCTAGAACAAGCGGTTTAATGGTCGCTGACACATTGGGAACTCGCCTTTTATTGGATACTAATCATAGTTGACTACATATGCGTATATGGAAAAGTCTACAGTGGCATTAAGGCAAAAACTTCCCTGTTACCAGTAAGTGTCAGTATAAAGACCTAGACCACTGTCAAAGCAAAACAAAGTAAAGCAAAACAAAACAAAACAAAAAATCAGATTTTTCCATCAGGCATCAAGTCACGACCCAAAACACAAAAATTGCTGATTTTATAAAATAACTTTTTTTAAAAAAATCAAAAACAAACATTTATTAATATTAACTATGATGTCATTTCACTCATTTAAAATATTAACAAACTATAGGAGAAGCATCTATCCTAACTATGCATGAATGCACTGTTTATTGCAGTCCACTACAATCTTAAAAATAATGCCAAAGAACCACCTTTTTTTGTCTAAATGGTTCCAAAAAGACCCCTTCACATCTGAAGAACCTCTCTATTTCACAAAAGGTTCTTTGTGGTGAAAGAAGGTTCTTCAGATTATAAAAAAGTTAATAAAGAGATGGTTCTTTAAAGAACCTTTGACTGAATGGTTCTTTGTGGAACCAAAAATGGTTCTTCAATGGCATTGCTGTGAAGAACCTTTTAAACACCTTTATTTTTAAGAGTGTAGTCGGGAACCACTGCCTTATTTTTTTTCTCCATATTTACTTACCGCAGTAAAATACTTTGTACTATTTACCCATTCATGGTATAAAGAGTATAATACTTGATGACACATGATATGAAATTAAGCACTGTTCATTTGTTTTGATGCATTGCTATTTAACGATGTACCTAAGAATATGAACATTTCACAAATATGAAATATAATTACATACAACTACTTAAAGGTACATACACTGAGGTACCTATAGGAAATATCTATACCTAAATTAAAAAAAGAGGTATACAGACTTATCTCACTGTGAAAAAGACTAAGTGAAGACAAAGCGCCCTATCATCTGACCTCACCTGAAGAGGTATGCTAACCCCCTCCAGAATCATCAGATCCAATAACACGATTTTCACTGACTCGGACAGCCACACACAACAAGAAAGAAAGAACAGAAGCAGACACAGAGAGAGAGAGTGTCTCAGAGAAACACACCGACTAAAGCCAAAAAGACCGTCAACAGCCTCACACGCGCACAAAAAATTCCTGATTAATCTACCCTTTAAATCAAACAACAACAAAAGGAGAAGTTGAAAGGAATTTCAGGGAGACCAGCTCCACACAAAACCCTGAGCGCAGAGACTAGCGAAAGCTCCCTTAAGCCTCATTCTCTGCTTCCTCCCTGTCTGCCAATCACGCTTCCAAAAACTGTAATTGTTTTTCAAATCCGCACAAACCAGACATGACAGACCAGGTAAAGAGAGAGCGAGAGGGTGCGGGGGGAGAACAAGAGGACTAGAAAGAAAGAGAGAGGCAACGGGAGTCTTTTATTAAATATGATGGCATGTTTCACAGCTCTCTGCCTTACAGAAACCCAATACACTGATTAGTCAGCGCTTTGACGTTATCTTAAGTTCCTTGTCAAAATTAATTTAGTGTGGGTGGGCTGTCGCGCTCCAGGAGAGTGAAGCGGAGAAGGAAATAGCAGGGTGAGAGGGAGGGAGAGGAAAAGATCTCTTTCAAATAAGCCCCAGCTTCAGTGAGCACCAAGTCATGTGCCCAGGAAACAAATAGCCTATCTGGGAGCTATCAAAGAAGGCCTCTCTTTCCCTGAATATGCCGGACCCAATGAGACCCGTGAAAGTGGATCCCGCCGACTCCAGATCTGGCCCGCTTAGCCTCCTCCGGTGCCAAACCCCCAACGGGTTATTTGTCAGGACGCACACAGGCAACGTGCAGAGTCAGCTGCTATCTTCCATAAGCCGGGTTGAAACCGGGTCGCCCTGCCGCGGGGACGGCGGTCCACACTTCATTAGGGGCCGGCGTACTGCTGGTGGCCTCCCTGAGTGTCCGATTTGATGAAGCTTAATGGATAACAGCATTTCAATTTGGGAGATCCGAGGCTGTTTGACAGGCTATCTTAATCTCCTTCAATCAGGAAGCGGCTCTTAGGCAAATCTCCGACATCCTAGAGCCGAGAGGAGTCGGCCCGTCTCGTTGACCCATAAATGAGTTAGGACCGAGAAACGAGGCGGGCAGCCGCGAATTCTCCGGTTTCCTGTTCTTTTCTTGGGTTTGTCCTAGGATAATTGGATTAGGTAGCAGGTGTAGAGCACAGCTTTGCCCCACCCCAGAGGAGGTCACGGAAAAGGGCAAAGTCATCGCCCACGTCCATCCACATCGGCTCGGCTCCGACTGACCACTGGAGCTACACCCCTCCTGCCCTCCCTTTCTCTTTCTCTCTCTTTCTCTTTCTCCTTCTCCTAGGCACAATTCCCTATTATCTGGGTTCTTTGTTCTTATAATGGTTCCCCATCTTCCATCTTTCTCCAAGAACACAAAATAACCCTTTAATGCTTAGAGAGGCAGAAAAACTGTCTCGGCCTTCAGTAATAATCCTTGAATTACCCACACAAGGGTTTTCGTTTCAAGATGTGGAATCTTCAATTATTACTTTCCCATTTGGAGAGGAGAGAGGCCGGACAGACAGGAATGAGAACGTGTGTCTAATGGCAGGGGGGAGTAAGACCGCCTTTGTTCACGCACAACACATTTAGCGTAGACCCTTCTGGTCTGTGCGTGTCCTCAGAGCAACATAAAGGATAAAAGCATGGCAGAGATAGATTTTTTCGAAACCGGCGGCACAATGGAAAGAGGTGCCGTCAGGGAGGGAGGAAAAGGATGAGGTAGACAGGGAAGGATCAGGAGAACAAACAAAAATCTAGTCGTGAGAAGCATGTCCTCCAAAACTACCAATGCAGGTGAGAATCTGAGGTGCATTATCAGCGTAAAAAGTTTGCGAATTAAAACAGAGCGAGAGAAACAAGTTCAGGGGTGCTCGTCAACATGTCCTTCACCGACAACAAAACCTCAATATCTGATAATACCACAACCTCCCATCAAAATGGAAAAAAGGACGTCTAGCTGCAAGCTTGCATTCAGAATGTGTTTAAGTTCATTGATTTCAGATGAAGTGGCATGCTATTCATCAACCCTCAATTAATCATGTGGTCTCAATGTTAGGATTACCGACACTGGAGGAAGCTTCTGTGGAAATAATAGCTCTGAAAATGAAGCGCTATACAATGTCCACTCAAGCACTAAACAACTGCTACCGCCCTGCAGTTACATCTCCTACATGACAAAAAAATCCTTGTGCTTAATATATTTACCTATACAATTTTATGTCTCGTCCAACAGTGCTGAGAGTAGCAATTCATACAGTATCCTTGTAGTACAAACACCTTGGTCATATATTGTTGGTCATATATATTAAAATATTGATGCATTTTATATCAGGGTGATCAATAACCTTCTGAAGAACCAGCACCTTTAAAACTGAAGCACATGGAGGATCAATACAAACTGAGACTGTCTCATTTTGAATGGGTCAGTCCATTAAAAACCTACAAGATGTGTGTTTATGTGTTTGAGATGAAGGGCTGTATTCCCTGTATAACAGTAAATGACAATCCATAATCATATTTTTTTTCTTAGTATCTCAGGATTGAGCACAGACAGCTTTTATTCTATAAAATATGCAACATTGCTGTAATACAAACACACAGACCTAAAAATGACATATAGGCCTAGTGTAAAACATTACTGATTTGTGGATCATTTATCCATTTCAATCCATTCACGAAATCACTCTGGCAGTTTCAACAAAACTTCATCTACATAAAATAACGTTCAGCACATCACAGAAAACAACATCTGCTATTATGCCTTGCAAACACAAATAATCCACACTAATGTGTTTTTTGTTTTTTTTGCAAGTCCTCTAGGCTACTGACCTGCAGGCATTAAGTCTGAGTTTCTCCTCTGTGTCTCTGATCAGGTTTTGGATGTCCACCTCACTGGGGATTCCTTCCACCTGCAGCTCCACAAATGCATGGTCATGCAGGAAGTCACCTTGCCAGTCCATCTCTTCCCTGCAAAACAACGAAACACTGGTGAAACTTTATAAATGTCTTTCCTACTTTAAAAACATACTTCAGTCCTCATATTTATATACATTTAGACCATGAGGTAAATGCAGCTCTTCAGCTCTCTTTAAGGGAGACTATTTACCATTTTGTTTTGAATTAGGGTCAGTGCTGCCATGTCCACTTACTATATGTGACTAAAGGCTCATCCACACCAAGAATGACAACTATAAAAATATATAACAATTATATTAGCGTTCAAACCAATGACCACCAAATGTAGCTTATTATTGTTTTTTTTATTATATTGTGCAGCAGTTTTGTCTTCTGCCATTAGCTCTTTAATGTCAGGAGTATTCTGACAGAACAGACTTAAAGCAATTATTAAAACTGTATAGTTATTGTTATACTTATCATCCTTAGTGTGAACGGGCCTTTTATTAATAATTTTGCTGATTATAAGCATGCACTGCTCTTAATGTCGTCTGCCACTGTAAATAGTTCTTAAAAACAGGATAGATTCTGATTGGCTGTCAATATTTCATCATTCATCAGCTGGAAAAATACTTCAACAGACTCAACAGACTTTTAGGGCTTGTGACTTCATAAAGCTGGATATAAATTTGGAAAGTCACGGCTTGCATTTTGGGGCTTTTTTCCAGAATATACAGTAGTTGCATCTTTGGGATTGCTAATGTCTGGGTTCTTTAGCATAATAAAGTGTGACACATTTTACCCCAGGTTTCAGTTTTTTCCAAGACTTTTTTTTGCCAAAAGAGATTTTTTCATTACCAACCTTGTTTCATATAATCAATATTTAATTTTTGTTTTGTTTTATGTAAGTTTCTCTCATCATAATTCATAAAACCACCCCAAAATAAAAGTATAAGAGACTTTTAAGTAAGGAAAGTTGGGCTTTTTTCAGTGAGATCTGGCAACCCAAGTGAAATGAACAAAAGTACAGAATAGTTTCTCCTACAGCAAATGACTGTATTTGGTAAAATATATCTCTATACAGCTCCATGTCACATCTATTGTGGGCACCATAACCTACTTTGTGGACAGCCATTGCCAGTAAAATGAAAAGAAGTGGAAAGAAATAATCAATGTCTGCTTGTGTACTGTATTTGTCTGAATGGGATCAAATGTAAGCTTGAAAAGGGAAGCCTTTATGTTTGATGAAATGTGTCCTCGAACACACATGACGGCCCCTTACACGAAATGATTTGATTTCACCTCCAACAAGATCTTTGCGCGTCAAAGCGCAGCTGGAACAAGGCGCTAGTTATCATCTGCCATAAATATTTCTAGCCTCAATCCATTGCTTTTCATCTATCCGCCTCCCCTCTCTGTGTCAAGCTGGAGTGCCATTCAATTTACAGTACAGCTCGGTGGTAATACATGCATATCGGAAAGAGCGGCCTTGCGGTATTACCAGACGCTGGCGGGATATAGACTGACACATCTTCTTGCCCTCGCTTTAAATAAACAATCCATCTGGCCTCAGATTGCTATAAAGCCCTCAACGTTCAAGTCTCACACAGATCCAGCACGCGCTCGAGAGAGAGACTGTATCAACGTCGTCATCGCAAGTCAAGTGGAGTGTAATGGAGAGTGTCAGTGTCAATTTGGCTTTGCTGGCGCCCCTCTCCCCTTCATCTGGGCTGATTTTAATAATCCCTGTCAAACACCAAACAGCTCGCACTTCCTCTCCGACACGACAGCCCTTTCTCCTCGCACAGACAGAAATCTCAACATTAATTTAGCCCGCACAAAGGCAAAGGCTGTCCAGCTGGACAAATATTATTTCCCTCACTTGACAGACTCCGCAGTTAAGCTCGCGTGTTATTATTTTCTAAACTCTATTCAAGCCTCGACTACTGTCTGAGGGGAAAGAGTGAAGAGAGAGAGAGTGACTTGTGTAGGTTTTTAAGACACAGGATTAGGAACTGAACAGTGTAATTACACTGGGACCGACTGCGTCAATGTCTGTGCGCGCACGCGTGTGTGTAGCCGATGTTACAAAGGGATGCACATCATCGCCCGTGTCTCATCCACATGAGAGTTGTGGGAAAAGTGTCAGGTTCATGCTGTCACCACATAGGGCCCAATTAGGCAGATGCACCCTCCATTTCCTTTGTCTTGTTATCTATTTTGAACTCAAATGTTGTGGAGTCCCAGAGTAGTTCTGAAAGCTGCCACACAAGGAAGAGAGCTGGTGCTGTGCATACGTGTGTGTGTGAGAGAGAGAGAAAGAGCTGGGGCAGATGTATTCTCTCGACACTTAAAGACACACTAGTATTTCTCCGCATGTCTACCCTTACAAACTGCTCTACGCTCAGAATGGCGGTAGCAGTGTGAAATATTTAGCAGCTATAGTGCCTCTGCTTTAAAACTGTCTAAAAAGGTTTTCTTATCATGTTCTAGCTCCCAAAACTCTTAAATAAAGCTTTTGGGATATTTAATGTATTAAAGAAGTATACTGTTTTACTCCAAAATAGTGTGAATGTTGTGTTTGTTGGTTGGTTGAGACAAGCAAAAGTGTGCAATATTCATAAAACACAGGTGAATGTGAAAAAAGAACGAGTGCAAGGAAGAAAGAAAAAGTTCCAGGAGAATAAATCCAGTCTGTGTTTACTGACTGTGTGCATGTTGTTGTTTTTTTTGCCGGATGACTTTTCCTGAACTTGTCCTGGAATGGTTATGACAATATTTTCACTATACTTCACAATTTTTGGCTAACATGTGAACTACTGTATTCAAAAGTTTCCACTGCATTTCAGTTTCAGCTGAATTTGTCTAAATATGACAGGAGCTAGAACATGAATGAGAGCTGCAGTAGTACAAAAAAAAAGGAGAAGAAGAAGAAGAAGAAAAAAAAAAAAGAAGTCACCTTCATATATAGGAAATGTAATACAATTTATGTTCACAATTACTGTTATGATTAATTAAATAAAGGCTACCATGGTAACCACTCGCCAGTTTCTTTTTTCTCAATGTCATCCAACAACACTTAATTTTCAAGAGCTAGAAATCAGGTTGTTTAAGCAGACTGAAATGGACACATTTCATTGCAGAGCATATTAATTCATATCGATAGCCTATTTAAAATTCACAGTTATTTAGTCAATCACAGCTGGTCCGATGGGTAGTTGAAATATGATTTTGACTTGATCGCAGGGTCATATACATAGATTTAAAGTCGTAAAAAAAATGTATATTATATATGTCCACTTCCAATTTTAGCGAAGCATAAAAAATTTCAAGCTCAGAGACCCATTTTTACGCAGTAAAATCTAGAAACAAAAGTATAGAAACAAACTATAACTAGAGACAAAATCAAAACTATCAATTCTAATAAGCCTACACAACAAATGTTTGGGGTCAATATGTTTTTTAATACTTTTATTCAGCAATAATGAGTTAAATTGATTAAAAGTTATAGTAAATATATTTATAATGTTACAAAAGATTTCTATTTACATTTAGCAGACGCTTTTATCCAAAGTGACTTACAAATGAGGACAATGGACGCAATCAAAATCAACAAAAGAGCAATCATATGCAAGTACTATAACAAGTCTCAGCCTAACGCAGTGCACGTAGCAAGGGTTTCTCATTTTAATTATATAATAAATCAAAAGAAAACAGATAGAATAGAAAAAGAATAGAGCAAGCTAGTGTTAGAGGCCTTTTTTTTTTGCTTTTTGTTAATTGTATAATAAATAAAAAGAAAACAAATAGAATACAAAAAGAATAAAAAGAATAGAGAAGCTAGTGTTAGTTGTTTTTGTTTTTTTTAAGAAAACAAGCAGTAAATGAACAGAGTGCAAGTCTAAAAGGGGCGAGTTGTTTTTTTTTTTCCAAAGAATAGAATTAGAATAGAAAGTGCTAGGGTTAGAGGGTCAAATAAAGATGGAAGAGATGTGTTTTTAGCCGATTCTTGAAGATGGCTAAGGACTCAGCTGCTCGGATTGAGTTGGGCAAATAAATACTGTTCTTTTAAACTTTCTATTCATCAAAGAATCATGAAAAAGTACCACAATTTCCACAAAAATATTAAGCATTACAACTGTTTTAAAAATAACAAATCAGCACATTACAATGATTTATGAAGGATCATGCTACACAGAACTTTGAAGTAATGGCTGCTGAAAATTGTCAGCTTTGCCATCACATTAATAAATTACATTTCAAAATATTTTAAAATAGTAAGTAACAGTGCTAATATTTTACAATAATACGGTTTGAACTGTATTTTTGATCAAATAAATGTAGGCTTTGTGAGCATAAGATTTTTCAAATGAAAAAAAAAATCTTTCAATTAATAAAATCTGCATTCATAATAACTATAAGAGTTAGCAAAATGCTGATAAAATAGGAATACAGTATGTAACACCAAATCACATGACTTCCCAAAAGCATTTCATGTCGACAACCCTTCATCAAACAGCTCTTTGATAGCACACATAAGTGCATATATACACTGTAGTGCTGTTAAACGATTAATCGCGATTAATCGTATCCAAAATAAAAGTTTTTGTTTACATAATATATATTTGTGTACTGTGTATATTTATTATGTATATATAAATACAAACACATGCATGTATATATTTAAGAAAAATATGTTATATTTGTATATTAAATACACTTATACATAATATAAATGATGTAAATATAAAAATATACATATAAATACATGTAAATATTTTCAAAATATATACTGTATGGGTGTATTTATATATACATAATAAATATACACAGTACACAAATGTATATTATGTAAACAAAAACTTTTATTTTGGATGCGATTAATCGCGATTAATCGTTTAACAGCACTAATATACAGGGCGGTTCTTTCAAAGCATTTAACTATTGTACTACATCACCACTGATGGTCCAAGCCCATTATCACACCACACACATACAAGTAAATACTACTTAACACTGAGGTTAAGGCAAAGCACACAGTACCTTTTCAAGCTGTGGTTTCAGGGCTCTTCATCACATTAAATCCAACATCAATGAAGTACTATCAGGGCTAAAATCCAAGCAGACTTGTCAGGTGCATTTCTTCCCAAATCTTTACTTTTCATTGCAGTGAAATGACCTAAATGATCTGAGAAGTGTTTACTATTGCAATCAAATCTAAAAGCATGAGTCTAATAGTGTCGAGTAAATATAGCAAATGGACAGTCTCACACTCTGAGACAGCACTAATGGAAGGAAACTGCTAGGGTTTTAATGGGAATGTAAGAAATAGTGTTTCAGTCATTTATATCGATCCACAACATAAGATTGTAGACAAAAGTGTCGTATCAGATTAAAAGGCTTTCTGATGGTTAAATAACATGCTGTCAAGCTCGCTTACGAAGACGAATATATTAACTGTTCAGCCGTCGCATCCGTTTGTTTATAAACACGTGTGGTGACGCACTGTTTGATTCTTCAGCGAAAAGCGTCTTTGACAACCAACCGGAAGCATATCAGTATTTCCGTGTTACGGAACAGAGTACATCCCAGACAAAAGGGGGGAGAGTGTATTTGTTAACGTTATAATATTCTCCTCATTCGTTGTTTTTACTTCATAAATGATATCTCTTTTATTTTGGACGTGTATTCAGTACTTTTTAGAAGTGTATGCACCTCAAGTTAGGGACAGTAATATTTATGTGAGTTTGAACATGTTGGTCACCCCTAATAATATTCCGTGGTCAGGCAACACACTGTACGCTAGTTTTGAAGTGCAACTAAACTAAGCGAAATGACAGAAATTACGAAAGGGAGAAGTATCTAATCCATCTAATCTTACAGTTAGCGTCATATTAATCATGTTTCGTGTGTGTTATATATACAGTACTGATGGTGTCGCTCGATAAAATGTCACTTTATATAGACGCATGGTCAGCTGATGATATTTTGCGCGCCGTTGTCGTAAGGGCGAGATCAGACTGTACAATTCCTCAATTCTTTATCAGAGTGATTTCCCGGTTTTCACTTTGAGGTAAGATACAGAAACTATGTATGCATCTTATTTTTGTACAGCAGTTGTCAAAATCACAATCTAATTCAGATCTCTAGAGTCAATTCAACTTTACTTTCGATTCTTCTGTTCTTTAGTGTTTGTAAACAGTCAATAGCTATAATGCTATTTGAATTCTATTGATTATATATATCATATAATCTGTTTTTTCACTAGGATGGTGGACAACAAATACATCTTTCAAATGTCTGGCATCAAGAATCATTCCCAGAAAAGACAGTTACTCCACGGCATCAGAAAGCTGGGGGGCATATATTTTGGGGGCTCTGTAAGTATCTGCACTAAAGACACGTAAATTCTTACCTTTTACCATGGTAAGCATATATTACCTATTGTAACAACCTTATAAATGAAGAGATCTGCTGTTGTACAGTGGTCCCAAAATATTTGGAGAGTTTAATCAGACATAATGTGTTTGACTGTGTTTGCATTAGATACGAAATATCAAACAGAATTTATTAAAATAATACTGATAATAACAATAATACACATGAGAACATACATTAAGCAAAATATTTAACAAGCATGTTGTTTTAAATATTTAAATAACAGTTAATATACCTATATATACCAAAATACCTAAAAGTAATTGGAAAAAGCGTCAAGTTAACTGTAAGAAAAGCTCTAGCGTTATCTGTAGAATTTACTTAGTTTGATAAATTATACAATGTAATTCAGTACTTGTTAACCACTCAAAAGTGCACTGCTATATAATACAGTTAATTTCACACAAGCCTCTCTTCCAACGGCATCAAGCATTTCTTGCTGTGCATGTAGAAAATGATAAAGTGTTGGTGATTAGCCCTGAAAAATGACTCTAATTGCTTCCCGATGCTACAGTGTATTTCGGACCATGTAATTTTGTCCTTGCCTTCAATACCATCTTAATATAGTCACAGATTGCTCTCTCTACTAATTGAAACCCTCATGAGAATAAACTCAACCTCCAAGTTCTTGACCTTTTCCTAAACGATCTCATGTTAAGGCTGAAGACCAGATTAGTAAGGTGACTTTACATGTCCGATAAAAGAGATTTTTTTTTTTTTACTTCACTTTACAGTTCACAATGTTTCATTGACACGTTTCTATTTTCCAGGTTTATAAGGAGGCAACAACTCACCTCATCGTTCAAAAAGCTTTAGCAAGTGAAAAGTTTATCGCAGCCTGTGCTGGAGGTCTGTAATATTGAGATTTGACTGTCATAATTGAGTAGAGAGCATAAAATAGTAGCAAATAAGCATGAACTAAACTGAAATGGTGAATCTGTTTGGTTTCTTTCTGTTTCAGGGAAGTGGATAGTCACTCCAGAGTTTGTTCTGGACAGTGTGAATCAAAAAGCATGGCTCCCAGAGGCTTCATATGAATTAAACTTAACAGCTCAGACTCCTGAAACACCCAATCCACTGAAAACATGGAGAAAGAGGGTGTCTAATGGCACTGTGTCTGGAGCCTTTCAGGTGAAAATCATTATATTGTTAACTCACTTAGAAAATGGCTAAAAGAAATTAAACATGTTTGTCATTTCCCATCTCCACCTGTAGGACTGGGTAGTGCTCATTGACATAGATGATCCAGCGAAGAGAAGTGTGTTCGACAGGTCAGGATGTGCACAGTGACAACTTTGTACAGCATGCCTTCAGAAATGTTGTTGATGTTTAGTTGGAAGCTCATGGTGAAACTGCTAATGGTAATTTTTACAAACCACATTTTGTTTGCAGGATATTAAAAGCAGGCAGAGCTGTTGTCATCACAGACTGGTCGACTTCATATGATGTAACTCACGTGATAACCACAAATACATCCAAAGATAAAGGCGAGAAGTGCAGAATCCCTCACTATAGTGTCAGCTATGTAGCCAAACATCTTTTTGGGGTAAAGTAACTTACTCTTAGTATTTATGTGCTTTTTTAAAAAAAAAAAAAAAAAAAAAAAAGTGACACATCTTATCATTGTTAAATTACCATCATGTCATTTCAAACTTGCTGTACTGTTTTGACTTCTTTCATTGTAGATAAAATGAAGATTTTTTTTCATACAACAGAACATGTAGTGACTAGTGACTGTCAAGTGCCAAACAGGACAAAAAAGCCCTATAAATGTTGTTCATAAAATCTGCATGCTATGGACATAGAACCTTGGTGCACTGTTTTTTGACATGCAAAGGTTTGATGGCCATGGCACTAAACAGTGCTTTGGGATATTGCAGACAAGACATACAGACTCATTGTCTGATACTTTTTTGGTATTTTTTACTTGGTCACACTATGTCACTAGTATGTTGTATTGGAAAGAGCAGCATGAACATTCTGCAAAACATCTCCTTGAGTTCCACTGAATAAAAAAATTATACAGGTGTAACAACATAATAAACATAATAAAGTAAGATATTTTGGGGTGAACTATTCCTTTTACTCTCATAACTTTCTAAATTGGACTTATTAAAATATTTTGTAGTCTAAAATCTATTAACAATAATGTTTTTTTTCTTAATACTTTTATTCTGGAAGTAGCATTAAATTCACTAAAAGTGACAGTATTTTTTTTTTCTATTTTTAAATGTCTCTTGAGCTTTCAAATTTTAAAAATATTAAATTGTAGTAATATTTCACAATACTGCTATATTGTTACTGGATTTTAATAAATAAATGCAGTCTTGGAGAGCAGAGAGGTTTCTTTAAAAAAAAAAAAAAAAAAATTAAAATCTTACCAACCTCAAACTTTTGATAGTCTATTTGCAAACCAAAAAAAAAATAGCTTGTTTGATTTGGACAGTCTTTACTTTTTACATTCAACCTCAGAATTTGCCATTGGTGATTTATTTGTTGTTGTTTTTTTGTAGCATGTTTGCTCAGAGTTAAACTGGTCCTGTAATTTGGAGTCCTTCGACGGAGAAGAGAGCTGTGAAATGGCCGTTGATGCTGCTACAGTCACTGAATCTATGGATGTTGCTGATGACCTTTCACAAAAAGAATTGGAGGAAATGCTCAAAGAATACATCATAATAATGGAGGTCTAATATATTTTTATTCTCCTCATCCACTTTTTATTCTGGTACTTTTATATATCATTTTGAAACATAATTATGGCTTTCACAGATGGATTTTGGGCACAAATGAGAAAGTTGTCACGGTTATCAATGTAATTTCTATAAAGTATGACCTTACATGAAATCTCGTTTCAGCAACAGAAGAAAATGCTTTTGACAGTCCCAGAGTTCTACAGCTACTACACACCCAACCTGCCAGTTCAGGTATTCAAACCTGTGAAAAACTTTTCAGCACACCTATCTGCCTTATACAAGCTGTTAAAGTACAAAAATGAGTGTTTGACTCATCAAGAGGATCGGGTCATTCAATTTCCTGTGTGTCACATAGAGGAGTAATAAACGCAGGGCTCATCACAGCCAGGTCACCTGATTTAGGCAAATCCGTTTGATCGGTACGCTCATGATTGGCATACCCATTAAAGAAACATTGCAATGCGCCTCCACTGGTTTTTCAAGCGGAAATGTCCGAATGCACTCATTTGACACTGACCCTGAGAACGCATTATCATCAGTCATCTTATTTCCTGTATGTCTTTCTTTCTCTGTTTCTCTTGTACCCAGATTCCAGCGGTAGATTTCAGCAATGTGCAGAGCTTGGTAGAGTGTGCTTTCTTCCCTCAAGCTCTGGAGGAGATTCTGGGGTCCCTGCAGCCTGGAGTGATGCCCCCAGCCCCACTGCTCCAACAGCTAATGCACCACGCACTGCATGTATGTATAATAAGAGCTATTCTAAATCCCAGAGGCACTTACATTCAGTTGGTGTTATCTTTCTTAAAAAGCAAAGTGTGGTAGTTTCTTTTTCATTAAGGATATTGTAAGGATTGTGTTTTCTGATACATAAAAACAGCATTCTTTACCACCCACTGAAAGTCTATTCACACAAAGTAAAAAATTTCATGGCAAGAAGATGATAAAAAGGTTTTGTTTTTTTTGTTGCTTTATGCAAAAACTCACTACTGTATTTAACAATTGCCATTGCTGTTCTCTGAGTACAAAGAGCATACAGCCATAGAGTCAAGCTAAATGAAATTGAGTATAGAATATGACAAGCGATTATATATGTTAATATTTTAATTTTTGATCAAGTAAATGCAGCCTTGATGAACATAAGAGACTTCTTTCAGAAAAATTAAAATAATCTTACTGGCCCCAAACATTTGAATGCTAAGTTGTGAATTTTAAATGCGTCTAAAAATAAATAAATAATTGCTATATTTTTAGAATTGTTTGTGTTATTATTTGCTGTCGTTAAATTATAATTGTGGATGTATCAAAATTATACAGGCCAGCAGCCACCTTCCTCTCTAGGGATCTGTTTTGAACACTGAGATTTATGTAATGATCTGAACTCTTTAGAATAGATGAAACTGTTTGAAGCTTGTTTACACCTCCCTTTTTCTGGTTTGATCAGATAACCCAGTCTTTGCTCTTGCTCTCTTACTTCTAGGGTGATGCAAAGCCATTGTACCTCAGCATGTTTATCACAGTTCTCCACGGTATCCTGCGCAACAGTCCTACCTGGGGTTCTCCTGGACACACTAAGTACTTTCTTCAGATCCTCCAGTGTCCAGAATGTAAGAGCGGCCTCTGGTCACTTCTTCAAACATCAGTTCGGTATGAAACTGTCAATGTACCTGTCAGAACAGCTCATAAGTAAATAGAGTTTCTGTCAGTAATGCAATTTTGTCTGATTTATTCAAGAGTGTGTCTAGCAAGCGAACCCACCTGTCACTCACTGCCAAGCCCACCATCCACTGAGTTGTTTCGTCTCCATTGTAACCTGCAGGAGTTCTTCCTGAGACTCTTTCAGCTGGAGCTTCATGCTGCTAGCTCAGGGTGAGCACCTGAGCTCTGTTCATCTCTGCTTCAATAAAACAACAACTTTTTGATTCTGCATGAGCCCAAAGAAAAGAAACTGCAGTATTTTTCCACCCCTCCCCAAAATAAACACAGACAAAACATGTCATAAAGAATGTAGAAATAAAACACAATATGTAGCTGCTTGGAGATATGCTGATGTCTTGCTGTTCACCTTGTTTTGAAGATCAAGACTTTGTAGTATTTACATTCAGTCTGTTTTGATAGAAAGACAATGGTTAAGGAACTGCGTTAACCATAGATATTAATGCCTAGATTGTACATTAGCAACTATTCTTTATTTCCATAACATTTCTACGTATCCTCCATATTTGACAGGATATTTTATATTTAATGGATAACTGAATAAACTATATTATATAAACCTTGTACCTAAAATGTTGCCGGTTTCAACATAGCAGATCTGTCATTGTATCTGTAGCAGCTGTATCTACATATTAATATTAATATCTATGGCAACTCTGTCTTCCTCTCTGCAGGAGGTCACCCGGAAGCAGTCGGGCGTCTGTTCTGTACAGTACCTTCTGGAACATGTGGGAGAAGTCCACTCTGACCTCCAGGGCGGTTCAGCAACTCAGCGAGCTGCTGATCAAGACTGTACTCTGGGCTTTCAACTCCACTCAGGTGTCATTCAAGTCTTCTCCTTTCATCCTTTCCTTCAAAAAAACGATGGCCACTTCATGGTTTATTGAAATCTTCTGTTTTAGACATTTCTAAGTTTGTTGGTTTAATTTTGTGACGTTATTGTTTTGTGACCTAAGGTCATAAAGATAATTTCCCAGCTTAAACTAAAATTTGTCACATTACACCTGTATGCCAACAATATTATGCCAACAGATTTCCACATTAAATATACCATTTTGTTGAGACATGTCCATTCCAGATGCAGCGGTGCAAGCTGACTTTACTGTGTGTGTGCGCAGGAGTGGAGGCTGGGAATGTCGGTCACTCTGCAGGAGACTCTGTGTGTAGTGGTGGAGTTCTGGGCTCAGGAACACAGTCCGCTCAACAGCAGACTGGTGGAGAAAGGCTTTAAAGACCTGGCAGAACACATTGTCATACTACTACAGCAGGAAACTGGTGAAGAATCACTTTATGCACTTAAAGGAATAGTTCACCCAAAAATGAAAATTTGCTGAAAATACACTCACCCTTAGTTATGTGGTGAGGGTTCAATATGTGGGTGAGTTTGTTTGGTCATCAGACAGATTTGGAGAAATTTAGCATTACATCATTTGCTCGTCAATGGATCCTCTGCAGTGAATGTGTGCCATCAAAATGAGAGTTAAAACAGCTGATAAAGGCATTACAATACTCAAAATACATATATTACTTATGTATTATTGTGATGTCTGTCATTCATCATTCTGATGGCACCCATTCACTGCAAAGGATCCATTGGTGTTCAGAAACAACAAATTCATTTACATCTTGGATGGCCTGAGGGCGAGTAAATTTTCAGCACATATATATATATATATATATATATAGATAGATAGATAGATAGATAGATACACACACACATACATACATGTATACATACAAACATACATTTTATATATATATACACTGCTGCTCAAAAGTTTGGGATCAGTAAGATTTTTAATGTTTCGTGAAATATTATTGTAATTTCTAATATTGGTTTCCTATTTTAATATACTTTAAAATATTATTTATTTCTGTGACGCAGTGCTGAATTTTCAGCATCATTACTCCAGTCTTCAGTGTCACATGATCCTTCAGAAATCATTCTCATATTGTCTTCTTTGATGAATACAAAGTTAAAAAAAGCAGAATTTGTTTCAGAAATACAAATCTTTTAACAAGTCTTTACTATGATTTTTTTATATTCATTTAACACATCCCTCCTGAATAAAAAAAAAAGAAAGAAAAATATGTACTGACCCCAAACTTTTGAATAGCATTGTATATTGTAACACAAAATTGCTTTTTTAAATAAATGCTGTTCTTTTTAACTCTTTATTAATCAGAGAATCCTAAAAAAAATATCACAGGTCCCAAAAAAAATATGAAGCAGCACAATGGTTTCCAACATTGATTATAAATCAGCATATTAGAATGATTTCTGAAGGATCATAAGATAATATATATACATATATATATATATATATATATATATATATATATATATATATATTGGACTGTGATTTTTTTTTATTTTTTTTTTTATTTGAGGCAATGTACATTAAAGATTTAAATAGCTTAATGGCTGTAAGTACCTTCCTGTCTCCTCCTTAAGACCTACACTGTGACATGCTGAAGGAAGTGATTCCAGCCCTTCGCTCAGCAAGACTCCGGATGTTCACTGCCAACGCCATCTATAGAAACATCTGCTGCAGCAGGGGCCTGATCCTCAGCTCTGAACCACTTTGCCTGCTCACAATTGTGAGTTTTATCTTGTGCATGTCTAATAAAATAAACATCAAGATTTATAGCGACTACACTTTCATTTGCAGCAAATTGCCTTCCCAGAAGTCTGCATTCATCATATAACACAATACAGTAAATAGAACATTCAGTGAGAGATGGAGAAAAATAGTGAAAAAAAATGTTAAGATTTATTTTGCTTGTCTCTTGCCAGGTCTCAACCTACCTCAAAGCTCTGGGGATCTTGTGTGATCGAGAACCAGTCCAAACCCTGAAGGGACAGACTGACAGAATAGAGATGAATCAACCCTCTACTAGTTGTGCCGCCCATGTGCCAGGCTCAGAGTGAGTTTCAACTCTGCCACCTCTGTCTGCTCTTGCTATTGTCCTCCATACTGACACTGCAGAGCACAGGAGAAAAGCAAAAATACGTTGACTTTTTTTTAAATATTTGTATATTTTCAATGAATAGACCTGGTACTAGTGTTTACTTTTGTAAGATGTTTCTCTGTAAAATCACAAGAATTAATAGGTGTCATTTTCTACATCCTTGTGCCATCAGAGCACATTTTAAGATAACCACTCTCCACTTACAACACTATAAGATCCTCTTTATGTCAGCATCCATACGTGTATGACAGAGGCAGAGAGTGCAGTAGGTGCCTTTAATTGGACAATTTTCTGCCATTATGGGGCATTAGAGGGGTTTAAGATGACTAATGGAGAGAGACAGGGTGCTGTCCTTCTCTGCTGGGGCAACCTGTGATGGCAGCAGACCACCAGCCCTGTTACTAGTGGTGACATGAGGGTAATTGGGGCTGTGTGTCTCTCCTACCAGCTCAATCAACTGCTGCTTATCTGCCTTTTTTCCCTACAGGCTTCGACTGAGAAATCACACTTAGACAAACCGTGACTGCATTTAAATTCAACCTGAGAACTTTGTTATTGTTTTTGTGAATTGAAATAAAGCTGAAATAAAGATAAGATCAAATAAAATGAAACTAACGTTAAATACAAATAAAATATAACTTTGAAAATAAAAAATAATAAATAAATAAATGAAAGTTAGAAATGTACTAAAATTACTAAAAGTAAAATAAAAGAAATAATTTATTTTTATATAAAGGCCTGTATAAATGTGTGAAGATTGAATGTGAAATTATTGCAAAAGTATATTTAAAAACTTTTTTTTTTGTTAGGTGGGATTAATCGTGATTAATTTCAGAAAAATATGCAATTAATGGTAAAACTTTACAATAAGTTTCATTAGTTAACATTAGTTAACAACATTAGTTAACATGAACTAAGAATTAACAGTACTTCCACAGCATTTATTAATCTTAGTTCATGTTAATTTCAGCATTTACTAATGCATTATTAAAATCTCAAGTTGTGTTTGCTAACATTAGTTAATGCACTATGAACTAACATGAACTAACAATGAACGACTGTATTTTTATTAACTAACGTTAACAAAGATGAATAAATAGTGTAATAAATGTACTGATCATTGTTTGTTCATGTTAGTTAATACATTAAATAATGTTAACAAATGACAACTTATTGTATTAGTTATTTTATTTAATTGATCAACAGCACTAATATATATATATATACATTTAATACATAATACATTTTTCCGGTTAAAAATATTTAAAACAGTTAACTCAGGGGCGGAGCTAGGGCTGACTACCCCACTCACCTTCTCTTTTTTTTCTTTACAAAAATTGCATATATATATATATGAAAATGAAAAATGAAAGTTAATTGAATAATAAGAACGATGTTAATGCACACATCAAATTTCTTTTCTACACTATACCAGTTAAAAAAAAAATACTTATGTTTATATTTCTGGGAAATAATAATAGTTATTATATAATTCTTAATTTAACAAATTTTCATTTGTTACTTTTTGTTGTTTTTACAAAATTTGTTACTTTGTTAGGTGTGTACTTTGGCATGATAGCTTGGAATAACACAGCTGTAAATTCATAAATACATTATTGCTGGAAGACACTGGAGTTTGATGGAAAACATTTGGTTACCGATTTGCTTGTAACATTCAGCCCTTTCTTTCTGATGCTTTCTTTCAGATTTCTGCTCCACATTAATTACATAGACTAAGCCATGATTCTCAGCATCTTGTTGCCATGATGTGATGTTTGACAGTGTGCTGAATATTTTAGGACAGCAGTGGTCACAGGAAGAACATTGTGTCCTCACTCACAGACTTGAACACTGAACACAATGATGGTTACTCCTCACTAATAGGAAACTAAATGACCATGTGTCTGTGAGAATGTGGATGTTTGAACTGTTCTGGTGTGTTAGATTGCGCCTTGGTTCTGAACTATCCAATTACTAGGGGACAAGACACTCTTCCTGTAAAAGGAACCACGAGCCTTTATTCCTCTGATAGCACTGTCCTTTAAGGCCTCTCACAGCCTGACTCTAGTACTCTTCTCTAGCTATTTGCGGTATATTTTAAAATGTATTTTTTTGAGCATCTTCTTCAATCAATCAAACCCTTGCAAGAATTTATTAGAAAATATTCAGCACTCACCCTCATATTGCAGCTACATTTCCTTATCTGCAATTTGGGCAAGTCAGTCCACTCTGTGACCATCTTGGCAACAATTCCAGACATCTTTTTTTCTATGTAGTTAGTAGTTTTAGTAACATCTTTAAATAAATCATAAGTAAAAATCAGATAATGTATCATACATATAGCTTCTTTAAGCTGCTTCTTCTTTTTTCATTGTAAGAGCTGCGCAGTGTTAAGTATAACTGATGAAGATTTATTTAATTGTAAGTTTTTAAAATCATAAGCACTATTACAAAGTTAGTGCTTATCATAAGCACTATTAGAAAGTCTATTCTTTAGGGTTACCACAGTCAGGAAAGCCTGAATATATCAGGGAATATTTAAAGTTGTGATTTCCAGGTCTGGAAAAGTCATGAAATTTTCTGTAGTGATTATGAATTTTTCTGGTTTTGCTGTGCTCTAAAATATTGCATCAGCTAGATTAAAGGATTTTGCCTGCAAGCCAGCATTGAGGGGGTTATTGGAGACATTTTTGCATTATAAAGTATAATCATTTTAATGTATTAATAAAGAGAAATAAGTTATTTCCTATCATACAGTTGAAATCCACCTTTACATTCTCTAAAACTAAAATGGACAGATAGATAGATAGATAGATTCATTCATTCATTCATTCATTCATTTTCTTTGGCATGTGATCATCCCTCTATTTCTATCCCTCCATCAGTCTGAGATTGTCTTTTTTCAGCTATGTGTCTTAGTCAACACTTGAGCAGACAGCCAACACACTTCACCCAACCAGTACATCAGCTGCAATGCTGCCTACATCACTGTAGCTCTTATGGTGCCATTTAGTGACAGTTTCTTAAACACTGGCCAGGGACTCCATCCTGGGAGAGCTCCACGGGGGGGTTTGGATAGCTGTCTCCTCGGATAAAAGGATTCAGTAAGTACAGCTAGCGTACAGGCTGGCTGATAGTTGCTACAGGCGATGCACTTAGATGCCAGTCCCTCAACTCCATCCTGCGGTAGTGTGAAAATGTGTGAAAATGTCGTGACAGTGATATAATGATGTTTGTAGACACAAGCAACGGCATAAAGTGGGAAGTATTTAGTGAATTTATGGTAGTATCTCACCGCTCTGTGTTTTAAGAGAGATTTGTCTTGGAAGTTTTAAATATTGCAGGCTTTTTTTCCAGCACTCCAGTCCTCTGGCTATGGATACATTCTAAATTTAACCATATTTATGAGCAGTTTCATGATGTGCTGATGTTAGCATACATGACAGATCCTATCTATTCACCCACAAGCTCTGTGAACTGTTGTCCCTTCAAAAACACATGGCTTGATGTCTCAATCTGTCTGTTAAATGTTACTGTGTGTTCTTTTCAGAGCTGTGAAAGACTCAGCAGGCGGCTCAGATTCAGGGAGAGAGACTGTCCCGAGAGGTTACCACAGAGTCAATGCTGCAGGTGAGAACTGCTATGAGTCATTGTCTGCATACATGCCATAGAGACGCAGAGCATTCATTCATTATCAGTCAGAAAACTATGATCTATCTGTCTGTCTCTCTGTCTGTCTGTTTATCTATCGTTCTATCATTCTGTCTATCATTCTTTCTGTCATTGTCTGTCTGTCTGTCTGTCTGTTGTTCAGTCTGTCTGTCTGTTTTTCCATCTGTTGTTCTTTCTATCGTTCTATCTGTCTATTGTTCCTTCTATCTGTCGTTCTTTCTATCTATCTATCTATCTATCTATCTATCTATCAATCTGTCTGTCTGTCTGTCTGTCCGTCTGTCCGTCTGTCTGTCTGTCAGTCATTTATCTATCGTTTTATCTGTCTATGTCAGTTCTGTAGTGCATTCAGCTAGGTCAAAAGCTCTCAACAGAGCCTCTCTTTATAACCTCAGGCAACAGCATTTACATTCCACATGCTTTTTACGCTCCCTCCATCCTTTGGTGAGAAAGAGGTGGAAAATACATAAAAATCAGGCGACACACACACAAACATAATGCTTGTCAGATCCCCCGTTTAAGAATATTAAACACTGCAATTAGGATTCTGCTGTGAGGAAGGAGAGGGGAAGAGGGGGCAAGCGAGAGAAAGACAGAGGTAGCCAAGCCTAGAAGTTTCTGTAATTAGGAGTTTGGCACTCCGTGTGAACCCACCAAGGTGTCAACGCTCATCTTTCCCCTTCCACCTGATCAGAAAGACCCCCACGCCAGAGCAGGGAGCGGGGGAGGGCAAGGAGAGAGAGAGACAGCCCTGCTTTCAGGAGACTCAAGGCTGCTGCTCCCTGCCTTGTGTTGTTTTTGCACTACGTGCTCCCTATACTGATGTGTAGCACATCAATTTTTGATGAAGCATCTGCAGGCTCTCAGCTGTAGGTTTCTGTAGGTAGACGCTGCAGTGTTTTTCACAAGGTGTGCAGGTCCATGGTGCCTTGTTAACTTCACCCTGAGCTGTCTGTCTGCTCAATACGCTTCATTGTGGCTTATGGCTACAGTTAATGATGCATACTGGTAATGATTTTGGGGTAAAGCTCAGATTGTGATATCAGGATGATTTCTTTCTTTATAATATGTATATTTAGTTGTGGCCAGTTGTACTCTTTGTGTGCCCTCTTTAAAGCAGCGACATAACAGATGTTTACATAGTTTTGGGCACTTTATTCTTAGCTACAGTGTAGGAATTTCAGTGTATTATATACAAAATATAATACCAATCAGAATTAAAATCTGTAAGCACATGATACTTTTACGGATTTCATTATGTAAAATGTTTTGCTGTGTTTGTGCTATGTTAAATAGTTTTGTTGTTGTTGTTTTATAAAATCCATTTTTAATTGTGGTTAATTGTGAAACTTTGTTTAGGGACCAGTGTTTTTACAAAATACAAAGTGATAATTTTAATTGTCATACATAACAAATCGAAATAACAATAATAGCAGTTGGGGCAATTGGAGCACTCCAGTCCTCTGGCAGTGGATAAAGTCTTAATTTATCCATATTTATGAGCAGTTTCATGATGTGCTGATGTTAGCATACATGACAGATCCTATGTATTCACCCACAAGCTCTACTGGTCCTTATGTAGCCCTTGCTGTAACTCTTGCAGCCTTTTATGAATGAGTCCCTCACTTGAATGGCAAAGATGAATCTCAAACCAGGACTTTTCAAAAAGGAAAAAAGTCCACTTGTGTTAATTGAGTTGATATTTTGTATTGTTTAAAAATGTATCACGTTACAGAGCTTAAAAAAAGAGCAAAAAAAAAAAAAGATTAGCATCTGCAAGTGGTGTGTAAAACTAAAATAAATATCTTTGACCCAGTTATTATTGGCCTCTTTCAGTTCTTGTTCACAATCCCATAAACTAAACCTCTTATAACTCCTAGAACTAAAGGATGTTGCTTAAATCTAAAAGTGGTCAAATTGAAAATGCATCCTGTCATCACAGTGTTCAAAATGCAGTTTTGTGACAAATAGCCCGTTATTTAAACCATTAGCCAACCTGCACCAGAGCTGTCATGCCAGACGTCACAAACCACGCAAGAAAGTACTCTCTACAAGAAAAAATAAATAAATAAATAAAACAACAACCGCAAATGCTACACACATTTCACAATTTATAGAAAAGGACAGGATGGATTTATCCTCTTCAAGCTTGTAAATGCTGAGTATGCAATTACCCCTATAATGGAAGCGTTGTGTCCAAATTGGAGCCATTAAAGTGATTTAACAGAGGGAAGATTGGGCCTGGCATTTCTGAGACTGTGTACACATGGGGAGTTAAGAAATGTTTAATCACTGGGTTTTAGGGCCTATTAGGGTGTGAAAAAAGGGCTAGTGCGAGCCAGAACTTGCCATGGTGCTGAGGCACTCATTAAGTCATACTTTTATTGCATTCTGTTTTATTTCTTCATAATACCCTGCTAATTATTTTCGTTGATTTTGGGCTGCGAGTCTTTGGGATCTTGCTTTCATGTAGTTTGACACGTGAGTTAGGGGCTTGTTGTTTCCTACCCTGTTGTTCCTTCCTTTGAAACAGAGAGAGGTTATTATAGATATGTGCTATGTATTTATATATTTCTTTCATCTTAGTTTTTGAAGTTCTGTCATTGATTTAGCTTAGTCTGGAACATTCCGTTCATGTGTTGTCAGAACCTGTTTACACCTGATACTAATATCCGTCTCTGGTGATCCAACGACTAGTGGTCTCCCAACACACAGTGTCTCAGATGTGTTTTCTGTAACCACTTGTGATCAGATTTTTAGGAGAGGGTCTCTGGTTTTGTGACTTCAAACATCTGTGTCACTATGCACTGTTACCGCATGATGAAAAATGATAGAAAAATATAGATCGAAAAATATGTCTAGTTATTTCTAGACATATTCGAATTTAATTGAAAGTTAAAAGGTCGCATGTTAAAACGTCTTTGTCAGCAGGATTCTTGAGAAAAAATGAATCCCCCGTCTTTGTTTTACAACATTTTGATTTGTTCTTGGAGTCCATCAGTCCAAAATGGGTATAGAAAGTCTCCAGTGTCCATGATTCCACGAGTTCCGTATCTTTCTTCTTTATACCATGACAGACGTCACTCTGTAGTCGCAGACATATCAGCCTTATCTGGTCATTTACGTTTTCTTCTAACCTAATTTTCTCTGTTTGATCTGGCTTAAAGGGGCTTCTTGAAAACGCACCCAACGTATTGATGTGAAAGAGGATGCAGTTTCTCCCTTTTTCCCTGCCACAAGAAGAAAGAAGACTGTCTGCTTTATTTCCCCCTCCTCATCCCCGCTGCCTCTCTCCGCTTTGGCTCTTTTAGCACGCCGGGTTTTATCTAGCCGGCCAAGGCTGCAGAGAAATGGGCACCCTGGTGAGACCCAGTAAAGCATTTATTAGCAGCTTTGCACAGCGGCATTATAATGGCAGCCGCAGAGGCACTCAAGTTTGGCCTTTTACTTTCTTGTGAAGTTCAGCCACACATGAAAAAAGGAAGCAGCCCACCCTCTAATATATTCCCGATTTGATATCGTATCGGGAGAGCGAGGGATGAAGGCTGCCTTACAAAGGGAGCAGGCAGAAGGAAAATGTAAATAAAAGTCCTTGGAGGCTTTTGTGTCTGGCTGTTGTAGTTTGCAAAAGTGAGAATCACGTGTTCTCATTCGTACTGCCCAGTGGAGCTTTTGAACTCTGGCTGTTTGAAAAATCCCATCAGAGGCTTTGTGTATGGGCTCTGTACCATAACTTTCCCCGGCTGAACAATACCGGACTGCCAGGAAGCCTTTTCCCACAATCGCCTTCAACTTGGGGTGCTAGTGTAAGTAAAGAATTCCCACTATCCGGAAAAAGGGGAAAAGCGACAAAGAGAGCGGATGAGCGCCTTTCTTTGCTCTCTCTCTCTCTCTCTCTCTCTCTCTCTCTCTGCTTCCTGTCCCTCTCCCCCCCAAAAATCTCTAGCTTTTTTTTTTTTTTCAGGGTCAGCCCCTTTTATCTGTTTAATTTTTACATTTGCCATGTCGTTTCGGTGTGTGCCCGTTTAGTCGTTTTAATGTCGAGCACGGAAAACGTTAAATAAGCGGTTACGGGACTGTGGGGGCACTTGGCAGGACGCACCCTGATTTTGGATGTTGCCCACTTCTCTCTTTCACTTGCCCTTTCTCTCTCTCTCTCTTTCTCTCTTCTCCATCCATGTGTAGGCGAGACACTCCTTCATCGAGCCTGCAAGAGGAACCAGGTGGAGACGTTGCTTCGTATCCTCAGCGTGCCTGGAACGGACGTCAACATTAAAGGTAGGTTTCTATATTCCTCCCCTGCCCTCAGTAGAATCGTCCCATTTCTTCTGTTTTACTTTTTTGTGTGCTAAACCGTTATTTCATACAAAGGAGAGCGTACGTCACACGTCTAACCTTTTAGATCAAATGTAAGGGTGTGTCTGGTAGGTTTGGACACTGTTTTAGGCTCGGTTTACTATCGTCAAGCAAATTTTGTGCATGCCTTTCTCGCTTTCCGATCTTGTTTTGAAATCTTAATGTAATCGTGGTTATTTTTGCTATATACCTTGATGAAAATTCCGCTTGTATTGTTTTATACAATGTTGCGCTATTTATGTTTTGTTGTAAGTTTTCTTTCACTCAAAAAGGGATTTCTTTGAAAATGCCAATTTAGAATGAGTATGTTTGCACAATTATGTAATGACATAGAGACTGTTTACGATTGAGGCCTCTTTGCTAAAAAATATTTGTATTTCTTTTTTATTTTTTCCAGTGTTCCGCTATTTTTGTAGTTTTCTTTCACTCGAAATAACTACAGTGCGAATCTTAAAATGGGATTTGTTTGAAAATTACTAGCAAACAATTGCATTTTAGAATCAGTATGTTTGTGCTGTTATGTTATGATGTACAGAAATGTTTGCGATTGAGGCCTCTTCGTTTAAAAAAAAATCCAGTATTTTTAATTTTTTTTTTATTTTGCAATGTTGCGAGTTTTTTTGTTTTTGTTTTCACAAAAAAACTGCATTGGGAGTTTTAAGACAGGATTTATATGAAACTACTAGCATACAGTTGGATTTTAGAGTCTATTTGCGCAATTATGGGATAACGTACGGAAATGTTTACAATTGAGGCAGCTTTGCTAAAATAAATTCAAATAATTGATGTTTTGTTTATCTTTATTGTTATCCTAACTCTAATTTCAACAAATGCATTCTATATTTAATAATATACTGGACAAAAAAAATCCATTGTTTAATAATTTACTTTCCATTAATATAGCAATGTAATAGCGAATAGTTGGTTTTTATGTTATGACCTATTGATTTATTGAGGCATTTTGTTATGATATATTCTGACATTGAATTTAAATTCTTCTTAATATACAATTATATGGCAAGAATTAAAAGTACCTATTATGCATGTGCAAATTATACCAATTTATTTGCTTTCTGACATCAGCGAATAGTGAATAAGGACATAATATGCGTAATATTTAATATATGTATAGATTTTTTTTTGTTTGTTTAATTTGTCAAGCTTGACCTTTTCAATGTATGTAGGCACCAAAATCCTCACAGTATATTTTGCATCACTGTTTGTAGATCACGCTGGTTGGACGCCCCTTCATGAAGCCTGTAACCATGGCGGCACAGAGTGTGTGAAGGCCCTGCTCCAGCACTGCCCCAACCTGCAGCTGGGCAGTCAGGTCCAGGGAGTCAGTCCGCTACACGATGCCCTGCTGAACCAACACACAAACATCGCCAAGATGCTGCTGCGGCGCGGCGGTGAGTGCCCGACATACACGTATATACATTCAGAGATCAGACCTTCACAAAACAATGCATACAAACACACATATACACACACTCAATGCATGAAGATTCATACTGTGAATACAGATCTTCTTCACATAAGAGGGCTGAAAACATGAGAGCGCATGCACACAGTCGTGCTCGCGTAAACGTAAACCCTTCAATGGCAACTTTAAAGAAGCTGTTGAATTTCAAAAAAGTGATGAGTTCACTTGTTCTTCCTGGTTCAGTCTCTCACGAGTCTCTTATCCAGTCACAATCAAACAGGCCCTTCTATGAGAGCCTGACTCGTGTTGAATACCATATTATACCGTATTACTTCAAAACATGTTCAGATTCCGATTCCTTTGAGAATGATGCTGAATTTATGGAGTCATATGGAAGTGCCTCTCTTACTGGAATAAATAAGGAGAAAACAGTTTCTGTTTCCATGTGTGATGTCAGTATAAACAAACTGATGAGCGAAAGCGGCAGAAAGTCATATTACAGCGGCATTACATGTGTAAACAAACAAGTGCTTTGTAGAAATCTGTTAAATCCAGGCCTCTCCTGTGGCTTAACAGTCGAGTTCTACCACACACACACACATAGTGTCGTCTTCTGCCATTCAGGGTTCAAGCTTTTTTACGTTCTTTCCTCTATAAAAACCATCCATCTGCAGGAATAACCCATCGGCGTGGATGACGCTGTTAGCATCCTCCTGAAGAGATTAGACAAGTCAGGTCTGCGGCTCTCGTGAAATTCACATGCTGGTTTTTCATGGGGGAAATCTGTCAGAACAGAAATGTTTTGGCGCGCCTGGCTGTTTGCGTGCCACATGCAATCGATGTTTGTGAGCTTTGAAGCGAGCGCGACGTGTCAATGCGGTAAGCACGGAATGGCTTGATGACGGGGAGGGACTTGAGGAGAGACAAAATGAGACAGGCTCCTGGTTTCCCACACGCCTTACTGTCACTCTCTCTCTCTCGCTCGCTCGCTTCTCCATTTTGACTAATTATAGTTAATTTGATTTTGCTCCCCTATTAGCTCATGTAGATATTCTGGCCTCAAAAAGTAAATTAGATTGGGATTGTTTGGTCCCGGTGAGAATGTTTTTTTAATTTTTTTTTTCTCATTTTTCTTCTTGCTGACTGAGATTGGCCCTATACCAATGCATGAAAAGAGGTCAGGAAAAGATGCTCTTTTTTCATGAAATTGGAATTGTGATGTGTCTGGGAAACAGACAGCCGACGAGATCCCTCATAAGACACGGAGGTGCACACACACTCAACCTGAGGACTGATCCCTGCCATTTGGCATCTTATTCACAGACGATCATCATGTGGATTCAGTTTAGACAGTTGACTTATGTCCATGAGCTTTATTTTTTTTTTTTATAGAAATAAAGATTTAGCTTAAAATATAAATTCATGTATAATTTATTTAATTCACCATTTTTAATAATTTTGCCTTCATTACTTAATTTCTGATGATCTTCCCATGTGACAAATTATTTTAAAATAAATAAATTAATAAATTAACAAAAAAGGACTGAGGATCAGTCCTCCAGGTTGACAAAATAATAATTATATATATATATATATATATATATATATATATAATTATTATTATTATTATTTTATTATTTTTTTTTTATTTTTTTTTATTTTTTTTTAACGAATTATTCCCACAGCAATGGAAAGTAAATACAGATTCAAACAAATCATGGAAAAGTGGACATTGGATGTAGATTTTTCTCAGCTATGAATTTTTAATGGGCTTAAATTGTCCTTTTATTTATTTATTCATTTATTTATCCCTTGTCTATTTGGTTTTTTATCCTTGTCTATCAATTGCTAGAAAATGACTGGAAAAGTCATGGAAAATCATTGTTTAAAGGGATAGTTAACCCAAAATGAAAAATCCTATCATTTACTCACATGTTGTTCCAAACTTGTATGAGAAGTAGGGGTGGGCGATATGGAAAAAATATCATATCACGATTTTTTTTAGAAATATCACGATTCACGATTTTATCACGATTCTTTGTCATGTTGGTTTTACTATTTTGCAAGTTGTCTGAGCATTACAGCCAAACTAATTTCCCTATACGCATGAAGCCTTTCAAAAAAAAAAAAAGAATAGCAGATATTTAGGCCAAAGTGGGCAAAGATAAAAATCTTTGTCATTATTTTATCTTTCTTATTAAAAAATAAAAACAAAGATACACATTACAAATACACATAATATACAAAAAACAAACAGTGTTTTATTTGGTGTATTAGGTGTATTTAGCAGGAGCATTCAAGAAACTGAATGAACAAATATAAAAACAAAAAACTATATAGACTGATTCCTAAAGCAACTGTATTAAAGCTTTTCAGTCAAGAGTAGTGAGTGATTTTTCTCTTTGCTTTTTGCTGTTTTATTAACATTAAAGGAATAGTTCACCCAAAAATAAAAATGCTGTCATCTGTCTGTCAATTCTGTAATAGTGTTTTATATTTATACCATCATTTACTCAAAAGTTGTTTTAAACCTGAGTGAGTTTCTTTCTTCTGCTGAACATAAATGCTATTTTGAAGAATGTGGAAAACCAAACAGTTGCTGGTCCACGGTGACTTACCTCCGTGAAGTTGGCCCCCCACCCAACGCAAAACCTCGGCAAAATAGTCTCAATCGTTTGTGCTCCGTTTGTGCTGGTTTGTGCCGTAAAAATTTTCGTTTGTGCTGCTTTGGTTTTTGGATATTAAAATAATATTTATAGGTCAATCTGAGGTCACTCAGCCCCCACATGCTCCAAATTCACCAAATAGTCTCGTCTGCTTGTGCTTCGTTTTGTGCTATTTTAGCCGGTAAAAGTTTCGTTTGTGCTGTTTCTGGTTTTTAAAACATTAGACATTGAATTATAGGCGATGACGTCACCAGCTCCCCCACATGCCTTAAATTCACCCTAAACAGACTCAATCGCTTGTGCTTCGTTTGTGCTGGCTTGTGCCGCAATATTTTCTGCTTTTGCTGCTTCTGTTTTTAAAATATAGATACTGAAATATAGGCGATGACGTCACTCAGCCCCCCACATACCCAAATTCACGAAAAATGGTCTTGTTTGTTTGTGCTCCGTTTGTGTTGGTTTCAGTTGTAAAAATTATTAAAGGTTTCGTTTTTTTAGATATTAAAATAATATTTATAGGTCATTCTGAGGTCACTCAGCCCCCACATACTCCAAATTCACCTTAAATAGTCTCGTCACAGTTAGTTTGTGCTGGTTTCAGCTGCAAAGTTTCTGCTTGTGCTGCTTCTCGTTTTGTGCATGACATTGAATTATAATTGATGACGTCACCAGCCCCCCCACATACTCCAATTTCACCCAAAACAGATTCAATCGTTTGTGCTTCGTTTGTGCTGGTTTGTGCCTGTAATATTTTCGTTTGTGCTGCTTCGGTTTTTAAAATATTAGACATTGAAATATAGGCGATGACGTCACTCAGCCCCCCCACATGCTCCAAATGCACGAAAAATGGTCTTGTTTGTTTGTGCTCCGTTTGTGCTGGTTTGTGCCGTAAAAATTTTTGTTTGTGCTACTTCAGTTTTTTAGATAGGCTATTAAAATATTATTTAGTGATCATTCTGAGGTCATGCTCCAAATTTAATTTCTAAATAGTCAGCTCTTGTTTGTGCCGTAAATTTTTTTGTTTGTGCTGCTTCAGTTTTTTAGAAAATAAATTGTGATCATTCTGAGGTCAGTCAGCCCCCCACTTGCTCCAAATTTACCCCAATAGTCTCGTTTGTATGTGCTTCGTTTGTGCTGGTTATATTTTAATTTTTGCTACTGACTTTTTAAAGGATTTTTTTCCTAGTCGAGTCGCACGTTTATATTTAAATGATTAATATAATAAACCATCCTTTAAGATATAGGAATTTAGGCGTAGCCTATTCCAAGCTCAAGCGCGTGCATAAAGCTTGCCGCAAAGCACCGCGGCAAAAGTATTGATTATGAATGCATCGGGGGAAAAGAAGACATTGTAATTATTTATTACTAAACTAGTGCTTTCTCAGTCAGTGTCGGCTGAAGTTGCCAAATGCCGACGCTGATGGCCATCTCCACAGTAGGCTAATTGACCTGCCTTTAATAGAGAAATGCACCATTCATATGGACCACATAATTAGAGAAGATTTGTTTTTTATTTTAATTGGTTTGTTTAATAGTAGACATTTCAAGATATTCTATAGATATTCAAGATATTCTATAGATTTATTTCTTGTGTCTGTGAGCCGGTTCATTGTTTCTACGCGCTCCATTCACTGAGACTGCATGAGACTACAAAAAGCACATCCAAAAATGACGAAGTAGGCCTATAAGTTCTTTCAGGCCCGGCGTCAAGTTGGGGCTTGGGGGGGAGGGGCTTAGCCCCCCCTATGACGTTCTGAAGCCCGCCCTGCAATGATCCAAGCAAACGCGACTATTGCGATTGCACTGTCAGGAGCTTGGTTGATAAAACCATCTAAACGCTAAAATATGTTTAAATAAATGTTGAAATAAAATAACCATTATTTTTTAGAGAAATTACAATGTGCACACTATAAAAGCAACTGGTGCAAGCTGGTAATCACTTAAGTTGGTCCACGTCCACCAATTGCACGAATGCCCGCACCTCCTCCTCCTCTCATTTGATCAGTACCCCACTTTGTTCCAGGACCTCGCAATTTACAAATTAAGCACGTTCATGTTAAGCCAACTACAAATTACACAAGTTACATAAAAAATAATAATAATACCCTGTTTCCTTTGGTCATATTTACTATTAATACCCAGCTCCCCATCAATGATCAAGCACAGAGATATAGTTATAAACTGGAATGTGCGGGAGAAGCATTAGCTTCACGCACTTGGCCAAAGAAAACTTGTTAAACTCAATTTTTTTCTAGATTAATTTGTGCATTTTTCAAATGTTTCAAATGTAAAGGTGCAAAACGTCAAACAAAAATCTAAAAAAAAAAAAAAAAATAAATATTTAATTTTTTAGGGCAGCATTTTGTGCGAAGGTTCAATTTCAATTTTAGCTTTGTGATGCATTTAAAATACAATAACTTTTTTTTTCATTTTTTCCGTCATGGTTAAATGAACGCAAAAGTATAGGCCAGTAGGCTATTGCATGTTTTAATTGTGCGCAGAAACGAAAATTTGTATATCAAGTCTTTATATTATTTATTATTATTATTATTAGTAGTAGTAGTAGTAGTAGTAGTATCATTATTATTATTTTTTCGTTTAATTAGCCTAATTGAACGAATAAGGCTACTAACAATTAATTGGCGATCATTTCGTGATTTGTTTGCCATTTGAATTTTACCTTATTACTTCAACTGTATTGTTAAAAAAGAAAGTAGTAAAAACAAAAATACTGCGGGTACAAACCAGCACAAACGAAGCACAAACAAACGAGACTATTGGGGTAAATTTGGAGCAAGTAGGGGGGCTGAGTGACCTCAGAATGATCACTATTTATTTTCTAAAAAACTGAAGCAGCACAAACGAAAATTTTTACAGCACAGACCAGCACAAACGAAGCACAAACGATTGAGTCTGTTTTGGGTGAATTTGGAGCATGTGGGGGGCTGAGTGACGTCATCGCCTATATTTCAATGTCTAATATTTTAAAAACCGAAGCAGCACAAACGAAACTTTTACCGGCACAAACCAGCACAAACGAAGCACAAACGAACGAGACTATTTAGGGTGAATTTGGAGCATGTGGGGGGCTGAGTGACCTCAGATTGACCTATAAATATTATTTTAATATCTAAACGAAGCAGTACAAACGAAAATTTTACGTACAAACCACACAAACGGAGCAATAAACAAACAAGACCATTTTTTTCGTGAATTTGGAGCATATTGAGTGACTACCGCCTATATTTCAGTGTCTAATATTTTAAAAACAGAAGCAGCAAAAACGAAAATATTACCGGCACAAGCCAGCACAAACGAAGCACAAACGTATTGAGCTTGCCTGGTGAATTTGGAGCATGTGGGGGGGGCTGGTGACGCCATCGCCTATAATTCAATGTCTAATATTTTAAAAAACCGTTGTTAATAAAACGAAACTTTTAATGGCACAAACCAAGCAACTAAGCACAAAACGAACGAGACTATTTAGGTGAATTTGGAGTATGTGGGGGCTGAGTGACCTCAGAATGACCTATAAATATTATTTAATATCTAAAAAAGCAGCACAAACGAAAATTTTTACAGCACAAACCAGCACAAACGGAGCACAAACGATTGAGACTATTTTGCCGAGGTTTTGCGTTGGGTGGGGGGCCAACTTCACGGAGGTCAGTGACTTCCATATGATTTTTTCCTACTATCAAATTCAGTGTGGACCAGCAACTGTTTGGTTACTCTCATTCTTCAAAATATCTTCTTTTGTGTTCAGCACAAGAAAGAAATTAATACAGGTTGGGACAACATGTGAGTGAGTAAATAATGACAGAAATTAAATTTTAGGGTGAACTATCCCTTTAATGATGGTCGGCTGCATGTTTTAGTACTGTCCCTTTAAGACCTGCACGCATCTTAAAATACAGGCACATATCCGTTTTTCTCTGAACTGTTTACTTCAGTTTACTTTCATTTTAGACATAACCAACTGAGTCTATATGTAAACCTTGTGTGTTTTGACAGTATTAGCGCAAAAGATAACTTAGTTCAGTAATCAGGCGCTGTTAGACAGGCTTTTTAGTGCGCGCGCTTCGGGTGTATGCGCTCAGAAAAAGCGGACGTCAGACCAGTGCGCGAATGAAACATTTAACCCTTGTATGCAAATAATGTACTTTTGCGATCGCGAATAAGTGCAGTGTCCTGTCTACCGCTGTATGTCGTGTTGTACGGAGGCGCCAGAATGTGTACTGTAGCACGATACTACGATATTTCTTCAAAAGCAGATCGTGGAGACATTATTGTCCACGATAAAAAATCGTCATATCGCACACCCCTAATGAGAAGATATTTTGAGGAATGTAGGTAACCAAACAGTTGGTGGTCCCCACTGACTTCCATAGTATGGGAGGAAAAAATGGAAGTTTAAACTCAGCCAGAAACTGTTTGTTTGCCAACTCTCTTCACTCTCTTCAGCAGAAAAAGAAATCATACAGATTTGGAACAACTTGAGGATGAGTAAATGTTTTCATTTCTGGGAGAACTATCCCTTTAAAAAGCATGGAACTCTTATTAACAATAAAATTATTATTAAATATTACTAGGTAAATTGTTTTAGATAGATTTTAGTGCCTTTTTGTATAAGATGCCTAGAATTTAAATTCTTTCCTCTTATGAGTCGTGTTCACAAAGTCGCTCATTATCAGTAGGTCATTATTATTGAATATAGAAAACAGTTTAATAAAGCATACAGAAATAAAGGAAGAGATTCAGACCAAATGTTTGCTTTCAAGTTAATGTACTTTCTTCACATGTTGGCATACTTCTAGAATAAAAATGACAGGTATATGTACATGAAACGTTCACCTCGCTCTCACTGTTGCTCTCTACTTCCAAAGTCATACAACTCTTAAATTGTGTAAAACACAGCTTTCTTAATCCCAGCATTCTCAACATGAAATAATAATGAATGTTAGTGGATGGGTGGGTGAGAGGGTGAAAGACAAGACCCTCCTTCTCCTGCCCGTGGGTACTGGCATGCTAACCATGCCATGGCCGAGGGCAGGGACGGGTGTCATCAACTTGCCTAGCCCAAGGCTGCCAGCTCAAACCTCCCCCCAACACACACACACACACACACAAACACATTGTAAGCGTGGTGGAGCGTAATTTCACTCAGCCATTTCCTGATTGGTATTGCATGCGGCTTCCAGCACCCAGCAGCTTGTATCCAAAGAATAGCAGTGCGAATAACGGCCATGAAAGAGCCTTCGAGTTACTGCCATGGCCTTCGAATCTTAATGGCTTGATGGTTGCTGTGAATACAGCTCTGTTTTCAGGACTGGAATGGATTAAGGCTTGCTGGCATGACTTGGGCTCTCTCGTATGAGGGTCAGCTTCTGCCATTTTGTTCTGCTCAGTCCTATTCACAGCGTACAGAAAAGAACTATCACTTTAAACCGAATTGAGGTTTCCTGTAAGTGCTCAACATCGCCTTTGATGAGATCCTGATGCAGGTCTGATGTCATTTATGTAGCCGTTTGTGCATCGAGAGCATCAAGTTATTAGTGTGAGAAAATGAGTGAAAATTTAGCATGAATTTCAGAATGACTTAGCATTTGTTTTTTTTTCCCCCTTTTACTTTAAACCTTGTTAATTTACATATTTAAATTAGATTTTCATTATTATTTCAGACATTTTGAGTTCACTGTAGTTAAATTGATTGCTGTAATCAGTATCTGCCTGACTTACATCAGTAGATATTTGATAAAACTTTGCAGTATTTTTTGTCCATGCAATGAAAGTCAGTTGGGTCAAATGATGTTTAGAACCCAGTTAAATGGGCGAAAACATTCCTTAAAATGTCTTTAATGTTCCACAAAAGAAAGTTATATAGGTTTGAAAGGCATGAGGTGAGTAAATTGTCAATATGTTCATTCTTTGGTGAAATAACCCTTTAAATTTGTTACAAATACCATTTTAACATAGTCTGTAAATAGATAGTATATAAATAAAGTCGTTTTACCCAAACAGTCTTTTTGAGTAAAACTATAATCCATGTCATTGTACTTCCCCAGCATTGTCTCATGACTTTGCTGAAGCTCTCAAAAGCATTGTTGCCACCAAAATTTGACCATACATCAATCATTCCTCGACCATATATTTCCTACCCATCGTCGATAGTATAGACAGTAACTCCGAGTAACAAAAGAGCCATGATTTCTTTTGTTGTGGTATTAGAGTATAAAACACTTAAAGGCTTAGAGCTTCTCGGTGCTGTCGCTCTAGCACTGTAATGACAAACGATGGCTCAATGTCTTTGTTAATAAGGCTGAGTTCAAACGCAGTTGTTCTCCTTTTCTTCCACTCTGTGTACATTAATAGGAGTATTTCCCCCTCGCATTTTGCATTGAAACCGCGTTAGATTAAAGCTCTGGCAAAGCTCTCGATTTAGTCATTACACAACTCCTCATGCTCTGTTTGTTTGTTTGTTTGTGCTAGTCACACCAAATACATTAATCAGCTTCTCTTCTCAGACTTCTCTCCCTCTATCCCTGTTTTTCTTTCCTTCAGTCTCTCTCTCCCTCTGATTGCGAGTGCCTTTGAGCTTCCTCTGCATAATTTTTCTCCTATTAAAATGCATAATTAACCAAGTCACTTCCTCACACTGAGCTCACCAGGCTTTCAGCTGTGCCACTGTTAGGATCAATACCGAATGTTTGACACTCTATTTGGTGTGTGTATGAGTTCAACCAAACTTGCAGCATGCTTTTTTCTTTAAAAATGGCTCAGATACTCTCTTTGAAATATTTACTAGAATACTTGCATAGTAATGACAACAGCCGCAACCACGACAAGCAGCGGGACATTTTGTCAGTTGTACTGGTTTGTGATTTTTGTGGCATTGTGCTGGATATACCCTGCCAATACCGACATTTCATCGGTTTAAAATCTTGCTGCATATAACCACAAGTTAAACAACAAATACCTACTGATTGGATTTCGATTTTGGATAATAAAATTACTTAATAAACTACTCAGCCCAATCTAATTGTGTAATGCCTGTGGTTAGGACACAAGCTTTTGGGAAAATGTGCACATCCAGATGAATTGGACACAGCTGCAAGACAAAAAGAGATGGCTACACATTGATATTAAAGCTGCAAAAAAAAAAAAAAAGTCAGTAAATAGTAGTTGAAATTAGGGCTGCACAATTAATCGAATTTCTAATCGCGATTACGATTATGGACGCCACGATTACATACACATCACGCACTATAAACAACGCTGTGAAATCCAGTAAGAAGCGCTCGAGTTCAGCGCAGAGTTCTCCAGTAGAAATCCCATCTCTTTAATTTAAGCTAGTTTAAAGCCAAATAAATTGGAGCGGTTATTCTCATCAACACTGATGCAGAAACAGTGCAACAACGATCCAGTTAGAAGACTTTTCAATCCACAAATCACCCACATTTACCATAGTTTTACTGTAGTTATGGTTGGTACGGTGGCAGAAAAGTAGGATATTCATATTGAGTATTATTATATTATTAATATACTAAATATGTTAAAGGAGTAATGGAATATAACTACATTATTTTGTTAATTATTCTATCAGTTGATGTGGATTTGTAATTGACTGAATGTCTTTAGGCTACTGTTTATCAATGCAAACACCATAGAAACCATATAGTTAGGTTACTTTTTTGCCACGGTAATGAGGTGCTGTACTTTTGGTTATGTATAAAAGATGAGGCTGTTACAGTTTTCACAATGGTACTGTCAAATGTACATCTGCATCCCAACTCAAGCTCCTGCTACTCTGAACTCAAGCCCCTGTTGTGCATTTCTAAGAGACAAAACTTGTAATATTACATGTTCAGTGCTACCAAATCAGGTGCTGGTGCCACTGCTCTCGAATGTTAGTCTGGAGCCCTGATAATATAAATTGTACTGTAAAATGTTACTGTAATTTGAAATTTTGTCTGTTTAATTTTAAATGAAATATATAGCTTTAGTAAACCATTTTTTCTTGAAGAAGAAACCAAACCAATGTATAGTTGACATTTGAGGCTCAATGCTATAGAAAAGCAATAAAAGTTCACGAAGAGTGTTTTCAGCCTTATTTTAAATATATATTTTATATAAAAATATGGCATGCAGCTTCAAACAATGGCATAAATCTGTTCAAAATAATCGTTATTAATAATCGCAATTACAGTCTCAAGGGAATAATCGACAATTATGATTTTTGTCATAATCGTGCAGCCCTAGTTGAAATGTTGCTTTGTTTCTAATGAAGTTTGGAGTAATAATATCAGTATGCAAACATTTTCTTTTCTACTTTAACTCAAAATTCACATTAATAGATTTATTAGTACTTCAGTTGTTTTTATGTAGTCAAACATAGCCAGACTGTTTATTATTGGCTATTGGCATGTACTTTCTGCTCATTCTGGCCAAGAACCGCCAATTTGGACAGGAAGGGTCCTTTTGATGTAGTCAATCACAGCATGCCACAATAAAAGCACAGAACAAGCTTATTAACTCTAAACTAGCATTCTATCCATGAACAGTTGCAAAACACTGGAAAAAGAAGTTGTGTAAAATGTATACATGTATGGACCCTAAAAAATATATATGTATGTATGTGTGTGTGTGTGTATATGTATGTTTGTGTGTGTGTGTATATATATATATATATATATATATATACACATGTGTGACCCTGGACCACAAAACCAGTCTTAAGTCGCTGGGGTATATTTGTAGCAATAGCCAAAAATACATTGTATGGGTCAAAATTATCCATTTTTCTTTTATGCCAAAAATCATTAGTATATTAAATAAAGATCATGTTCCATTAAGATATTTTGTAAATATCCTACCGTAAATATATTGAAACTTAATTTTTGATTAGTAATATGCATTGCTAAGAATACATATACATATACACACATACACACACATTTACGTTACATTTAGTCATTTAGCAGATGCTGTTATCCAAAGCAACTTACATATGAGGACAATAGAAGCAATCAAATCCAACAAGGCCAATAATATGCAAGTGCTGTAGCAAGTCTCAGTTAGTCTAGCGTAGTACACACAGCAGGGTTTTTTTTTTATAATAAATAAAAAGAAAACAAGTAGATAGAATAGAAAAAGAATAGAGAACACTAGTGTTAGAGGGTAAAAAATTTTAATAAATAAAAAGAAAACAAGTAGATAAAATAGAAATAGAATAGAGAGGGTTAATATTAAATAATATTATTTATATCTTATTCTATTAATACCAATCTGGCACAGTTTGGACAATCCAGGGATCAGTTCTCATTGCACAGCTACCTTGTCAAAACGATGTTTTTTCCAAGTGGACTGGTGCACTTTGACTCATAGAAGATAATGAGATCAGAACTGGTGATTTCATCCAGCTCTTGCCATTTTCATGTGCAATATGCATCAGACAGTGGTCTGGCGAGCCGTGTGAGGCTGAAACTAGATCGTTGAAACCGACTCAAATTTTATAGAGCTCCATCTGCGTGCCATAACCGACACTGTGCTGCTCTGATAATCTAGGTGGGATGAATGGCACCTATCTTTATCAGTCTGGCATAGTGGCATCGAGGGGTCTGCGCTGTGTTTGTAACATGAACCGAGGAGGGGCTCGTGCGGCTCGAGTGCGATGCCAGGGAATCAGGTTTACAAAAAGCTTCTGTTGTGCCCCCTATGCACAGTAATCTGTCCTAATCTGTGCCTGCCTGGCCTTTTGTCTTGGTCAATCTCTGTTAGCTCAGTGTAATGTGATTTCACACACACACACACACACACACACACACACACACACACACAAACAGACTTGCGTTGGATCGGTGTGGGTTCACAGCATAACAAAGAAGTGTATCGTGTGCCCTATAGACTAAGGGCTCGTGTTGTCTAAATTAAATATGTGTAGATACAGAACGGATGGAATCGTTTTCGTTCTGTTTCTGCCTCCCCTCCTCCACCTTTCTATTCCTAGTCTTCGTCTGCCCTCTAAAGGCTAAGGGGCGGCTTGCTTTGCTCTGACTGGTGTGTGGTTTACATGCATGTTAGCAGCAGCAGCAGCTCGTCTGCGAGGACTGAATCCCCCCGCATTGTTGTCGCCTGTACGGGGGGCATAATTACCATCGCTGGCATTTAATCCCCCCAGGTGTTTTATTTATCTGCCGAGCGAAGTATCTGACACATCACGCCAATACCTGGACTGACTTCAATCGTTTGGCGTGACGAATGCGCCAGTGTCGTATCAAAACCCCCAGCTGACCACTCCAGCGGCTGCGCGTGCGTCCACGTAGCTAAGCGCTGACAGATGTGTGTTTCATGGGCCATTGTGAAGAAAGGGTTGCGGCTGATCGTGCTGTCCTGGGGGAGGGAGATCTGCCCGTAGCTCGCATTCATCAGCAGTCGCTGGCGAGCTCACATTTGCGCGGGCGGTCGGGAAAGCAGGGCCCCGTCTCAGCCTTTGTCACATTCCAGGTTTCGGCCTGTCAGGTATTTGACAGCTCTGCAGCGGGACCGGCGTTAAAAAAGCACACTACCTGATTCAGATGTTGGCGGATGGGCGTATTCTCAACGAGAAAGATTCTCCAACAAATTCGAGGAGAATTGTGGATGGACCTTTTTTTAACATTTCCGGGTTTCTCAGCAGCGGAAGTCGTCATAGTTGGGTTAACTTCAAGAGCAGTGAATGGGAGAGTATCACAAATACATTTTTTTTGCATTCCCATTTGCTCAAATAGCAAAAGAAAAACTCCATTATAGTATTTTCATGACTTTCACAAAAAGGAAAAAAAAATTGAGAGTGACTGATAACAGCAGTCAGAAGAGATAACAATGTCAAATCATCACAGTCTTGTGAAAGGGGTCCATTATTTATTTAAAGCAGGGGTGCCCACACTTTTTTTGTGGGGATCGACTTTTCAAATGACAAACTCAATGAGATCTACCAATTAAAAACCAAAAAAGCTTATTCGGACCAACACATGTATATTTATTTTGAATCAATCTAATACTTAAATAAAAACATTAATGTTCAATTTTACTGTTGTTCAATTTTAATATTACATTGAAAACACCCACAGAACAATAGATTATGACAGTGAAGGCATGATCGGGAAAGGTCCACGAGCCGGGACACGAACTTGGGACGCCCGAAGCGCAACAGCACTATATACCGGCATGCTGCCCAAAACGTTGTCGGCACCAACAGCCTTCACTCCTATTAATTATCTGTCACGATCTCACAAAGTTTTGTTATAATCTATGACTCTCTCTACACTGCACAAACAATCTATCATTTACATTGTGCATACACTGTGTTGTAACGAGAGGATTCACAAGCTTGTATTACTCTGAACAAAAACTTGTTCAGCGGGGAGTGGATAAACGTCTCTGATTGGCTACATTGCTCAACGCTGTTAAAACACCCTTTACGATTGACTGGTAGATTGCGATCTACCTATTGGGCACCCCTAATTTAAAGTCTATTTTTTTGTGTCTCTGGCTAGTGAAGAACATGGTTTAAAACTCATTACTTTAACATTCTCATCGTGTTCCAATATAGTTTTAATAAATGCTTTTTGAATACCAATGCTGTATTTTCTACATTAGCTTACGGTGTTGTGACATGGTACTTATAATGAACTTGCACTTGAGCATGACTTGGTGTGTGCGCCCATTTTGGTACGAAAGAAAAAGATGTTTGAATGTCTAGTGTGTTGTGAAGGACGCAAGCGTTCCCCTTCCCCTTACAGGAGAAAAAAAAAACAACCCTTTTCAGAGCTCGGGCACCATTGAACCGTGCATAAAACATGGCCTTCTCTCTGTCCAATTTTTATCATAGTTGTAGAACATCAAGCAGGGGGAAGCTGGAGGCAATCCAAGGCCTCTCCCTTCAACAAAGAATAGACATTTGCAGATTTATTGAATTGTCACTGTATTTCAAAGTCTTACAGTAAGCATCCAAAGGAAAACAGTGTTTTCTTCCTGTCAAACAACAACACTGTTTTCCCTAAAGCCAACAACATACACGTTGAATACATCTGTCAGGGATTCAGAGAAGTGCACACTGGCCTTAAACTTGTGAAGTTGTTGCTTGAGCTCTGGGCAAGGTCTCATCCGTGGAGGGGGTCACGGTGATGACCTGTTATGAAGAAATTTGTTGTTCTTCTCCTCCGTTCGGTCTCATGGACTTACTGTCTTCTTCAGCTCCTTGACCTCAGCAATTGCTCTGACCCTGGATTTTGAAAATCCACTTTTCTTTTCTTTTTTACCAAAGTGTACCAGGAGTTATCTGTCAACATAAGCAGGTTTTCCTAAGAAATTAAACAGTGCGATGGTCCAATGTACAGTGATGGTATCAGATTTACATCACACGCTTTTATCCAATCCATTTTACATTTGTGACCCTGGACCACAAAAGCAGTCTTAAGTTGCTGGGGTATATTTGTAGCAATACCCAAAAATACTTTGTATGGGTCAAAATTATCCATTTTTCTTTTATGCCAAAAATCATTAGGATATTAAGTAAAGATCATGTTTCATTAAGATATTTAGTGAATTTTCTACCGTAAATATATCAAAACTTCATTTTTGATTAGTAATATGCATTGCTAAGAACTTCATTTGGACAACTTTAAAGGAGATTTTCTCAATATTTAGATTTTTCTCACCCTCAGATTCCAGATTTTCAAATAGTTGTATCTCAGCCAAATATTGTCCTATCATAACAAACCATACATCAATGGAAAGCTTATTTATTCA
>JAFVLL020007481.1:0-43449 GCA_021397915.2 Tor tambroides
TATTAAACGTGTGTTTTAGCGCCACTCTCTGGACATTTCACTTTGAAACTGCTGCGAAACGTGCAGTAAGGTACATAATTACGGGGTTGCAGAAATGTATGTAGAGGCACGTGTTTCCAATGAGCCTGGGTTGAAAATAAAGGTTCTTTATTGGCCTCAACAGTTCCACAAAGAACCTTTACCATCAATGGAACCTTTTCATTCCACAAAAGGTTCTTTACAGTGAAAAAAGGTTCTTTAGATTATTAAAATGTTCTTTGCGCTAAGAAAAAATGGTTCTTTACGAACTGTTCACTACAAGGTTCTTTGGGGAAACAAAACTGGCATCGCTGTGAAAACCCCCTTTTGGAATCTTTATTTTTAAGTGTTTAAGTTTCCAAAAATGAAAACATTTAGATAAAGTAAATAGGCCAGTTACTGCTCACCATTGTGAAAATAATAACGATTCTCTCTTCTCTTCCCCTCTATCTTTCTAATCATCTTAGGTTGGAACAGAAGTGGCCATTTGTCAGATCTTTAGTTCAGACTGTCAGGTAGATTTGTTCAACTTCAACAGAACTTACACAGCCCTCATTCACTCTGATCCAAATGTGTGTGAGGCTCAATCCAGTAAACTGAACCCAAGTGTAGTGACAGCGCTGGTGTTCCTCTATCTGTTCAGCTATACCCTGCTGCCGCTGGAGGTCTACGCTCGACGCCTTCGGAGGAAAGTAGCAGCTTCTTTCTTCCAGCAGCAGGAGGACAGAAGGGTTGAGTTCCTTATTAAGAAAATTCAAATGAAACAAAAAGAAAGACAAAGTGAAGTTTTCTTTATAGAAACCAAGCATCAAGATAAAGAAGTCTCTGGGATGATAGATCAGCTATAATACACCTAAAACTATGTTATGCATGTAAATACTGTACTTAATTAGTGTACATATTCAAATTTGTGAATTAAATGTTTTGTTCAACAACATTTATTTTAAATATTTTTAATTCATATATGTTTATTTATAGTGCAGTGAAGTGGCATGTGTCTGACCTATGACGCTACGAAAGGAAAAAATACCTCAGTGTTTAACAGAGTGAAAACAGCTTTCTGCTTTTACCTTACAGTTCACAATCCATTAAGGGACCGTGTTAGTGATATACTGTACACAGCATAGTGCCTGATCTGCAGGGACTGGATGATGGAAACATGATACTTATGGACAGGAAATCAAAGGGTCTTACATCACAGCAAGAAGGAACCGTAAATGTTTAAGGGGCTGCAGTGGTTATTATATGTGTATATTATACTGTATGTGCATATTACACAAACAGAATTCAGAAAGAAGAGTTAGATACTATGCATCATTATTAATGCTTTGTTATATGACTAACTGGTAGAGGAGTTATATAAAAACAATCTATTTTCCTTCTCTTTTGTTAGAATGATCTCATGTCTTACTGACGTCAAACTGAACAGGTAGATCTGAATATGTGAACCCACAATGAAGTTTATTTTTAATAAGGTCTCTGATGATGTCAGGCAGATTTGAGCAGTTTGTGGCATGCAAATCATAAGAATTAATATGAAAACGCACAGAGTGGGTGAAAATGGTTATGCAAAGCTACATTATCTATTTTTGGCATATAAATCATATGTTGGCATTAATTTCATAATTCACATCAAATGACTCATATTACATTACAGTCCTTACCTGTTTTGTAGGGTTCACATACATAGCTTAAAGGGATAGTTGAAAATATTTGAAAATGTTTTGAAAAATGTCTCCAATGTCCATCCAAAGAAAGTCAATGGGTTTCCAGTGTTGTTTTCGATTCAGCTGACTGTGTGAGCAAAAACAATTGACTGAAATATATTTCATTCCACAGGAGAAAGAAAGTCATACAGGTTTAGAAAGGATAAATAATTGATGACAGAATTGAAAACAATGACACCTATAGAACTTTGGCATCACACATTTAAGCATCGTCAGATCCTTTTCTGTGACTCACAGCAACTCTGTGTACTATCTTACTCGAATGACATTTTTATACTTTCACGAATGTACGCAAAGTCTTAAACAAACTCATAAATAGAGAGCAAGTGTCAAGGTGTCCAAAGAATGATGCTTTGCTTGACATCACAAATCTGTCAGATGACTGATTTTTTATTTTTATTTTTTCATTTTCTCATTCAATGTTTCTTTTGGAGCCTGATCACAATCAATATTACTCTTATGTCTGATGGAAACTTGATAACCTCAGAGGTGAAATATTCATTTTCTTGTGTGTCTGAGGAGGTGGAATAGTTGAAACTACACTGGCTGCCACTTTATCTAGACTTTATAAAGACTTTTTTCAAGTCCATCAAAGAGTGCATATGGGAGAGGAATAAAGACCCTTACTTTGTAGCTTTGTCCAACTCCATCAGGGGTAAGTTCAGTGCTCACTTTCATGAGCACTACATTATTCTTGCCTCTGTCACAGCACACTTACAAAGCTCTGCTGCAGTGCCACTATCGTCTGTCTCATAGCAACTGCCTCTTTAAGCTGTCCACATAGCCATGACATTTTAAAGCTAATACACTGATAAAACCATTTTCATGGAGAGAAACAGCAAGCATTAGTCAAAGAAACAACAGAAAGACATTCAAAGCCACATCTTGCAAAGGTAATTATTAGCATTAAAATGTTTCAGAGAAGAGCCTTTCAATAAGGTCAGATAATGGATGATAATGGAAATGTAGTCTCAGACCCAAAACAAAAAATGAAAGGAAGAAAATGAAGTCTCCCACAGAAGATGGTGATTATGACAATGAGGTCATGAAGAAGAGTAGAATGAAGCTGATTCTAAAATAATAATAATAAAAAAAACCTCGGTCACACTTTATATTAGGTGGCCTTAACTACTATGTACTTACATAGGACCGGTTTGGTGGTATGGGTAGGTTTAAGGGTGGGTTAAGGTGTAAGGGATGGGTCAACAGTGTAATTATAAATGTAATTACGGAAAATAATTACAGATATAACTACACATAGGTATTTTTAAAAATATAAGTGCAATGTAAAAACATGTATGTACACAATAAGTGCATTGTATCAAATGATTAATTTAAATGTAAGTACATAGTAGTTAAGGCCACCTAATATAAAGTGGGACCAAAAACTCTTTCAGGGCAATATACTAGAGAATGTTACCCAATAATGAAAATTCTGTCATTATTTACTCATCCACATGTCACTCCAAAACCATACTTTCTTTCATCTTTGGAACTCAAAAGGAGAATTTTTTCTCCAGGAAAGTTCCTCTTTTCCATGCAATTGCAATGAATGGCGACTGAAAATTTAAAGCATCAGAAAGGATATAAAACTACCATAAAATTATGATAAGTCCTATGTGTTGTATTCACTATAAGTTACAGCACAATTTTGAAATTTAAGTTATTAACTTAAAATCTTGTCATGTGCTCTTGTATTCATGAGAAAAGTATTCAAAGATTCAAATGGTTAGTTTCAGTCAGTTCCTGCCGTATTGCTTCTAGCGACTTGAAGCAAAGCATATATTGGAGCACTATTATGATAATTTTATCATGCTTTTGCATGTTTTGTAAAGCTTGAAATCTTCAGTTCCCATTCAGTGAAACCTGGATAAAAAAACAGTACATTCTAATGATTTTTTTCTTATGTTCAGGAAGAAATCTGACATCAAGTAGCCTACATAATTTCATTTTTGAGTGAACTGTTCCTCATATTTTTGTTTTTAGTCACAAGTATTTCAGCTTAACTATGTAAATCTAAGTAAAATCTATAAATGCGATAGTATATATTTTTCTGATAATGTAAAATATACTATACCTGACCAAATGTGTAGGTACATCAGTCTTGTACTTGATTGTTTTGTCATTTAAGAATATTTGACATGTTTGTTTTTTATTGTTTCTGAGAGCCAACCTTTTCTGGGTAATATAGATGACAAATTCGTTTCCTTGAACAATAGGCCTACAACCCCACATGCTGACCTTTAAATAGCATGGAATTCTGTCAGAAATGCATCAGATATATACAGAACAAGAACATTATTAGATTTCTTTGATATGATGACAAAATGGATACAAAGAGAGAAGAGTTAGTTATAATGCACTTTGTGTGTGTGTGTGTGTGTGTGTGTGTGTGTGAATGAATGAATTGAATGAATCAGCCCTCAGACACACACAAGCTGAGTTGATTCAGATCGGGTTTATTAGTGCTGCTATGAGTGACACAGGTAGTGACGCAGTTTGAAGACACTTTTTAGATTACATTCAAAAATACTCATTATACAGACACGCCATTCAGGACACTTTAATATGAACTTCATAAAAATCTGAGCAGATTTTAATGGTATTTCTTGAATCTAGACGTTGAAACACATATGTTGGACACTTTATTTATTAGAGTCTGTATTTATAAATAGCTGTTTCAGTTTAGTACACTGCCTACGCTGTTTATGACAAACATATTCATGCAAAAAATTCACTTTTCTGAGCACAAGCCTTTGCACTCTTTAGCTACGTCACGCTTACGCGCATATTCACAGCATACACAGAACAAACGAAGATTAGCCTAGCTGATTTTGCACGAATTGAATTCAGATTAATTGCATTTTATTTCCATACAATGACACTGAATGGTAACTGGGCATGTCATTGAAATGATGAAACAACTTTCATTTCTGGCTGAACTATTACTTTTAGATTCATCGTTCGTTATTATAAACGAATATAGGCTAACCAGTGCTGTCTCAAATGCCATGAACATTAGCTGCTTCTCAAACGTAACGTGTTTACTTTTCCAGAAATATGCATTGTAAGAAGCATAATTTTGTAGCAACAGGGACACCACGTGGAATTCAAAAGAATTGCAGGAGGCTATGGAGGAATTTTAGCCCAGCGATGTTATGGGATTGGGAAGTTGCTATACGTTTTAAAACGTAAAATTTTACAGGAGTGATTTAACTCATGCACTTTAGTATTTCCTGGCTCGATCAGCTAATGAGTTAGATTTATTCCATTGGCGGTGACTGTTTTAAACCAAAATCTTAATTGAGGCACAGTTTGTGGGTGTGTATAGGCATATGCGTACACATATTGTGCCTTGTTTCACATGCTTTTTTATTAGGGCAATGTGTGTTTTATGTGTTTTAGAGATATGTAACTGTAGGCTATGTTGTTTATGTTTTATGCCAGTGTCAAATATGAATTTCTGTCCATAACCTCTGTACAATAAAGTAAATTGACGATGAAAACTGGAGACTGTAATATAATTAAAAATCTAGATTTGTATATAATTGAAAATATAATTAGCCTAATTTAATTAAAAGTCTACATTTGTTCAAAGTGCCCATTTTCCTTCTAAACAACTGATCGACATTTACTCTGCGTTGTTACATATCAGCATCATAAATACACCAGTAAACAACGACCGCCTCACTTGCACCTGAAAAATGAAATTTAATAAAATAAAATAAAAATGAAATAAACTGATTATATATGCATATTAACATAAACATCAGCAAAATACATGTTTTTTTCATTAAAAATCTCAATAAACAGCATGTTACAGCCTACTTTATGCAAAGAACAAAAGTAAAATTAAATGGTACCAGACTATAATAATAACAACAATAATAAAGCAAAGAGGAAAAGCTTCTTTTACAAAAATTCTGCAATAATGCGAAAAGCTATCTTTGAAAGTATTTTTTCACATAGCCTACATGGAATTTCAATAGTGATACTGATAATTGTATAATTACACTCTTTTACTATCCCAGGGCCACTGCACCTGTGTGCCGTCTTTAAATGACGCTCACGCAGGTACCTTGCGTCATGCGCAGAGGCGGAAACGCGGAAGCAAAGCGCGAGCACATTCCACGTCACTTGAGGTGGATTTAGCGCGAGCTATCAGGGATCCTGACATGAGAATTTAGCGCTTTGACGTGAAAGTCCGCCGGATGTGATGCCACGAGCATTGCGGCTTCACGCTCAAACTGACAGCGAAGGTGATCTCAGCGGGTTGTAAACACAGGTTTCATCTCAAGGTAATGTTTGTGTGCGGAGCTGTACTGCGGGCAGAGCGCTTACAGCAGGCGGCTGCTGTATCTCGCTGTTTTATTGCTTATTCCGTGTTTCCTGACGCCGTGTGTCCATCACGGCAGATGATATGATGGATATATATCATAATATGTCTGTATTGCGCAATTGCGGTGTCTCAAAACATAGCGAAATACCTAAATATAATTGTTGGGCTCTGTAGCAGTGCTACGATTCGTAAATATGATGTACGCTCTTATGATGCCCAAAAATGCTGTTTAGAGAGGCAGATCCCATCAGATTGTAGGTTATGGGCCTTTTTGCTTTGATTCATAGGTTATCACACTTAATGGATATTCTTGCTGGGTATAGTTTCTCCTTAGATTTTATGCCAGTTAAATTATTTATAATATTATTTTTGCTGGAATGTTCGTTATTTCAAATGTAATATAGCCTACCTGTTTCCTACAAAACCCTTATTGTTATAGCTTGTGTGCCATCTTTTTTGACTTGGCATAAAAGTTTCATGAGTTTGTCTGTTGTTTATTACATTGGCATTGTCATGACTATTATGATCTTAAAATAATTAAGTGTGCTGTAGTTTGCCATTATCTATTAAAACATGTCAGGTCAAGCAAGCTAAGTAATGCTGTCAAGGGTGTATCGCCAACTGTCACAACAATGTTATGGGGTGTGTACTTGTTTTGTAAATTTGTCAGAGGGAACACCTTCACATCACCTTTACTGATTCGCTGTGATTTCAGTGCAGTATGTATTGGCAGAAGGTCAGCACTCTATGCTTAATGTGCTGTAATTAATTGTGCTCAGAAAACAGTAATGCAGCTCTCCTGGATTTTTCCCTTGTGAACCTGTATCGTGTCTATGGTGGGAAATTAAATTTTTGTCTAATAGACACGAGAATGTGGAATTTTTCAAGCCTTTCAAATTTTTTTACCAGACAGTTAATTAGTAAATTGATATAGTATTTTAATTCACATTTTCGCCACACTTTGAGGGCCCCCAGGGACACTGTGGCTGACAAGTTGAATCTGAACTCTTGAAAATAATAGGTCTGTGTGTGCTGTTTTTTTTTTTGGCAACCCATTTTAGACTACCTCTAAAGTTGTACTATTTTCTTTTCTTTTCCCACTAAAATACTAAGAATAATACAAGAACAGTGATTCGCGAGAATATAGCAAATTAAACATTGTTTTAAACAATTTTTTGTTTTTTCTATCTTTCTGATCTATTTTTGACAAATATTAAAAAATATTTGGAACTGTGCAAATGTCAAAATCAAATGAACATGCAGTGTTTTTATATTTTTAATAGTTTTTTACTTACCTTGGATCCTACTTGGGATCACATTATAAATGTATATATTTATATGGATGTATACATGTGCATAAAAATTGTAAGAAAAGTGTAATATTTGTTTTAATTATAAAAGTTATTTGAACTTTAGCAAAAATAATTTGTTAAATAAACAGATTTACACTTTAGATATAAACTTCTTGATTCTGTTATCAATCATAGTATTTTTCACAGATTTATTTGAAATAAATTTTGTAGTATTCTTAAAGAAATTGTTAACAAGAATAAAAAGGAAGGAAACAATGTAACCAACAGTAATCTAGTAAGCCTGTGCTCAATGGGAATCATATTTTCTTCAATAAAGACCAGGTAATGCTCATTTTACATACAGTACACAGTATATCTGACATCAATATTGTGTAGTGGCAAACTGGTTATACAGCAGCATAGTTTGAAAGATGAAAGTTATTATAGCATTTGTCTTTTAGTTATTAGACAGAACTGTTAAACAAAGACAGTAAACTAATGAAGGCTCCTATGCGTCTTGCTAACTTTCCCTCTGCCTGTTTATCAAACTATTAACAAATTGGTTCCTCAAGAGTTTGTTTTTGTTTCTAAACAACAGAATTTCTTGTCAGATGCGAGACATGTTGGCGAAATTACCGCAAATATTTGCCTGGTGGTCATTTCCAATCTTGATTGTGTCTCTTTGTTAAGGCTGTCATGCTAATTCTGAGTTTGTCCTTTTACCTGTTTGCAGAGCGTCTGATCTGGTGCTCGATTTAAATGGGCGAATCAGGGACACGCCGCTCCACCCTGGTCTCCAGGCTTCCCATCTTTAGACGTAGCGTGCGAAAGAGGCAGGAATCGCTCCCCTCCTCGCCCTCCTCTGGTGGTGTCGGCAATGGCGTCCACACTTCCTCTCCCTCCAGCACCAATTCCAGCTCCAGCAGCACGAGCAAACGCCGCAGCCTCTTCCGCACACCGTCCCTCAGCTTCCACAGCAAGAGAAACAGCGACCCGACCCAGCTTAGCCTGGACAATCGCAGCCAGGGATCTGAAGCCACCTTTCGAGAAGGTTCCACCTCAAAGACACGCCATTCATTCGGATTTGGCGGACACAAGAAGAAGATCACTCGATCTCAGACGGAAGACCTCGAGAAAGTGTCCACCAATCGCAGCGTATTTATTAATTGCATCAGCTCAGGGACCAACGAGGGAGATGATTCAGGGTTCCTCGATGATGTGAGCAGCAAGAGGTCCTCCAAGCATAAGAAGCAGCTGCTGCCCAAGTCCTTATCAGCTCACCAACGGTTTTCCAAGAACTTGTCCAATGTCCCAGACAAGGGTAAAGGTCAGGATGCTGCGGAAGATCCTCCTAAAACTGGTACCCCAGGTTCCTGGCCTGGAGAACTGGCTGAGAGTTCTCTGCAGTCGCCCATGATCTCAGAAGACCGCACCACAGCAATAACACCATCCGATTTTGTTCACATTACTGAAGACTCTGTCTCGGAAGTGGATGCTTTGCCAGCCCCCAGTCCAGCTGCTCCACCTGAAAACTTCAGCCAAGCTGTTTCTACCTCGCAGGTGTCCTTCACCCCAGTCCACGCCAGCACGGAAGAGCACTTACTGCCAGATACCAGCCACACAGCCAACACACAGTGCGAGAGCACCACTGCCCATACGGAACCTGTAACGCTGCAAACAGTGAAAGAGCTGAACCCTAACACTAACCCTGACCAGTCAGAGGCCAGTGAGAATGAGCAAGCTCCAGAACTGAGTGAGGACAGCAGCTCCAATCCAAACGCCTGTGAGAGGCGGTCCAGGAACACCATGCTCATCCAGCAAGCAGGAAGACCATCAGGCCTGAGCAAACTGGAGACCAGGCCAAGTCACCTGAGAAAGCCGCACACAGGTAATGTCAGTGAACTCAGTTGCTGTTTTGTATGTTTATATAGAGGCTGTTCTGTTTCTGTTTTCATATGAACAAGTTTTGTGGGAAATTATTCACATACTTACTCCATGACAGAAACATGTTAATCTTTTATCTTTAAACCAGTTTCACTAATCTTTCACTGAGATTTCATTTCTAGCTCTTATGACTTCAGTGCTTCCTAGATAACTTTCTGCTTCCACCAAGATAATGAACTGCTCTTTTGATGGACACTTTAATATAACATGAGGCCATGGGTGCTGAAATTTCAAAAAAAAATTTTGGGAAAAAAAAACTATGGAAAACTGTATGGGTACTACAGGTATCACGAAGTTATTTTTTTCTGGTTTTAAGAACAACAGGCAAATCAGTTGTCTTCATGATTGTTTTAGTACATATCAAATGGGCAAAATGACTATCTGCACATTTTTCTGCTTATTACACGGCTACTTGCCAAAATAAATATAAAAAATATGCCTGAAATATTGATGTGACTTAAAATGTATTTATTATAAGAGAAGGGACCTCAGAGAAACATAATATACATATAGCACAGCTATATGTAGAAGCTTTTCGTGGCAACAACAGTCAGTGATACTGTGTAGTGGGTCAGTATACAAAATATTAAAACGCAAAATGCTGTGATTGACTAATCAGCATGTATTATTCCAGCGACACAAGTAATGTGCTAATTGAGAAGTCAGTTACTGCTGGAGGGATTGTCAGATGTCCGATTAATGCCACATTATTTATTATTTGTGTTGAATTAATCTATCACATAGTTAATTATCATATTTGTGGTTTTAGAATTGGCTTTGAAGCCCTCATTTAATAACCTAAAAGCTCTTCATAACATGTAGCCTTAAACTGAATGTGAAACTGATCTTCACAGCTCTGGAACTGCTGAAAGCTTAAACTAGTATTTTTGTACATGCAAACAAAAACGGAACTTTATTTAAAAAAAAAAAACATCCCCCTCCCTTTGGAAACAATGCTTTGTGCTCCAGTTTTGCTGTAGTTTTTTCATAACATGTGATTTCCCTTCTGTAAATTATACTTTTACCTTATGAGTGCTTTCACTCCAGAATGCCTGTGGCTTAGAGGTTTATGGGAAACTAACAGCTCTGCTGTATTGAATTTCCTCTAGTTGTGACCTGATATTGGCTTTACTACGGATCCTGTTGCAGGAGAGAGTGAACTCTACACTCACTGGTTTCATTTACAATTATAGGCTTGGGGTCATTCATTAATATTAATGTAAATGATTAAGCTCTTTTTAAGGTTATTAAGATGTTTTTAGTCATACTCACCTTTAGATAGGAGGAAATATGTCTGGATACAGTCAAGTCTGTTGTTTATCATGTTGGCAGCAGATTATTTCGGGAAAACGAGTTTTCCAGAAACCCTTTTTGTTTAATTTAGATATGCTGGAAATTTGAGCCAGTTTATGTTTTGCATGGTTTTATTGTCTTGTGAATGTATTTAGTCATTTTCTGCAGTTTTTCTTGTGTCTGTGTAGGTTTTGTTGCTTTCACTGAATATCAGTGTGTATATATATATATATATATATATATATATATATATATATATATATTTTTTTTTGCAGTGCTTGTGAGTATTTGTGTCAGTAGGATCTAGGATTAAATCATTTATGATGGTAGTACTGTACTGAAATATAATTAATGAATCTTTGTTAGGCTGTTATTCATGTTGTTTAAATTAATATCTAGTTTAAGAGATAATCTAAACTGTTTATGCAAATCTGATGCAGTGGGTGAGTTGTAGTTTGTGCCCTAGGCTTAACTCTACTTCTTTGTGTATTTAACGTCTTTCCAACGTGTTTTACATATTCTTCAGATTGTGACCTACAGCCTAATTTGAAGTCCAGTGAGATCTGTCTCTGTACATACAGCAAGATACTGTAGAAATGTTAATCATTCAGTTAAAGGGAGCAAACTTTTTTACTTGTTAACTTGAAAGTGGTTTCCATGTTTATTTTTTCCACTGCATTTGAATATTGTTTTCCATAGAAGTGCAATTCACAGTTGCAGTTTAAAGGCATTCATGTGTATTTTCCAAACCTTTTATATATAAAGTGTATATGTCTTATGTACACTACCATTCAGATGTCATGTTTGTACATAAGAATATTTATTAATTACTAATTTTAGTAATAATTGTTTTTTAGATACTGATTTTAAATATGTATTTATGATCACATTTGTAAATATCTAAAAATATATTATATACAATGCAGTAAGATTTTTAATGTTTTTTTAAAGAAGTTTGTTAGGCTCTTCAAGGCTGCATTTATTTGATAATTTATTTATCAAATAAATTATCAGATAAATGCATTTATTTAAAATATAAATCTTGAAATCTTTTGAAATACCATTGAAAAGTTTGGGGTCAGTATTTTTTATTTTTTTGAAAGAAATTAATAATTTTATTCAGCCGGAGTATTCTGGTATTCTGGCTCTCTTTTATTCAGAGTCAGAGTAAAGACTTGTTTTGTTAGACTTGTTTTTTGTTATAAATTTCTATTTTAAATAAATGCTGTTCTTTTTAACTTTTTATTCATCAAAGAATCTTGAAAAAACTAAAGTATGACATGTATATGTATATATGTAATAGAATGTAATAAAATAAATATCTGGTCCTTAGCAGGTCTTAAAATTTGGAAAACAAAACATCAGATGAACAACACATGACATATCACACCACGTCATTATTTATTTAAAAAAAATAAAGCCGAAATGGAAAAGCCATGTGTGACAAAATTAGGACACTCTTACTGTTAACATGGGAAATAAGAGGGTAAATAGCAGTCAGGCACTGCTACTCAAATACATTTGATTAACTGATCATTAGCAAGAATGAGCACCTTTATAAAAGCAGAGGTTTTAGCAGTTTGCTGGTCTGGAACCATCAGGTGTTTGTTAACACAATGTCAAAGAGGAAAGACATCAGCAATGACCCTAGAGAAGCAATTATTGCTGCCATCAATCTGCGAAGACTAAAACTGCCAATAGAAGTCCATCATTCTACAGTGAGGAAGATTGTTCACAAGTGGAAGACATTCAAAACGGACACCAGTCCTCCCAGGAGTGGATGTCCCAGCAAATTCATCCCAAGATCAGACCATGTAACACTCAAGGAAATGGCAGACAGCCCAGTTAACATGTTAAATGATAAAATTCATGACAGTACAATTAGAAAAATATGGGACAAGTAAGGCATGTTTGGAAGGCTTGCCAGAAGATAGTTGCTTCTACCTAAAAAAGCATGGCAGCATGGTTTAGGTTTGCAAAGTTGCATCTGAACAAACCGTAAGTCTTCTAGAGCAATGACCTTTGAACAGATGAGATCAAAGTGGAGATGTTTGGTGAAAACCTAAAGAGCATATCGGCACAAACACCTCATACCAAAAGTCTCACATGCTGGTGGAGTGCTGATGATTTTAAGCTTGTTTTGTAGCCACAGGACCTGAGTGCCTCACAGTCATTGAGTCGACCATAAACTCCTCTGTATACCAAAGTATTCTAGAGTCAAATGTGAGGCCATCTGTCCTACAGCTAAAGTTGGGCCAAAATTGGGTCATGCAACAGAACAATGATCCCAAGCACACCAGCAAATCTACAACAGAATGGCTGAAAAGAATCAAGGTGTTGCAACAGTCCAGTCAAAGTCCAGACATCATCCTGATTTTGTGCATAAACAAAATCCCACAAACCTCAATTAACTGGTGTAACATTGTAAAGAAGAATGGGCCAAATTTCCACCAGAACTATGTGAGAGACTGATGAAGTCATACAGAATATGATTACTGCTAAAAGTGGAGCTATAGGCAACTGAATAATAGGGTGTCCTAACTGTGCTTTTCCATCTTGACTTTATTTTTGTTAAATAAATAATGACATGGTGTGATATGTCATGTGATATTGTTCATCTGAGGCTTTATTTCCAAATTTTATGACTTTCCATGGACCAGATCATTTTTTATCATCTCCTGATACAGAAAACCATGGAATTCAATAGGGTGTCCTAACTTTTTGACATGACAGTATATACACACACAAACCACACAGCAGCCCAACAGTGTCCAACATTGATAATAAAAAAAGCATATTAGAATTATTTCTGCTGCATCACAGAAATAAATTAGATTTTAAAGTGTATTAAAATGTTTCACAATTGCTTTTGTGATTGAAATCAAATAAATGCAGCCTTGATGAGCATAAGAGAGTTCTTAAAAAGCATAAAAAATCTTACCGATCCCAAATTTTTGAATGACTGTGTGTGTGTGTGTGTGTGTATATATATATATATATATATATATATATATATATATATATATATATATGAGTAATGAAATAATAATGAAATAACAAAGAAATATACTGAATAACTCTTAAGCTCTTTGTTTTGAGGGATATGATTCTCTAATCTATGTTTGTATCCTTCACAGTGTCCATGTGCACCAGCGTGAGCCCGTACCACGAGGTGATGCGCTTGGAGAGACGTCTGCGGTCGGCCTCTGAGGGTGCAGGAGGACCCAGACTTCACCTCAACCTCAGGGATCCTCACTGCATGGAGGGCAACACTTTATCCAAACAGAGAACCAGTTCCTCATCTTCCAAACTAGGCAGCCTGGTAAGTATAATTCCCTTCCACTGCTCAAGCTCACAGTTTCAAAAATCAGTCAATCAGCTGATTTAAATGCATGACTGTCTTGTAAAACCATTGATGTAGGCTCTCACTGCGTCTTTCTGAGGGATTAAATTCCCACCCAGTGATATAATCGCAGTGCTTAATTAAACAGACAAATCCTCTCACACCATTTTACCCAGCAGGTCAGCAGGGCCAGTATCCATGTGTCACTTTCCCTCTGTAGAAGATTCCAGTGCCGGAATATGTGGAGTGCCTATTATTTTTTTTTATTAAATCCAAATGTTGTTTTGCAAAATTGAATCTTTAAAGGGATGATTGAAATTTCAGTCATTATTGGCTCATCCTCATGTCACACCAAACCTGTATGACTTTCTATTTCTGTGGAGCACAAGCCAGAGTTATTATAGAGAAAAAAAATATAAATGTAAAAACTAATATGAAATATGAATAAAAACTGTAATAGTGTCTAAATTATAATACAATAACAGTGACACAAACAAAATATTTTTGAATCATGTACTGGTTGCTTGTTTTGATGCAATTACTGTGAAAGGGGACTGAAGCTTTCAGGCATCAAAAAGACACAAAAGGAGATGAACACAAATAACTATTGTATGACTTCAGAATTCTTGTAATATATTGTATATACAGTGCTGCTTGATAGTTTGTGAACCCTTTAGAATTTTCTATATTTCTGCATAAATATGACCCAAAACATCAGATTTTCGCACAAGTCCTGAAAGTAGATAAAGAGAGCCCAATCAAACAAATGAGACAAATATTTTCTTTGTCATTTATTTATTCAGGAAAATGATCCAATATTGCAAATCTGTGAGTGGCAAATGTATGTGAATCTCTTGGATTAGCAGTTAATTTAAAGGTGAAGTTAGAGTCCATCTGTGCAGAGGTGTTTTCAGTGCAATGACTATAAAATGTCAGTATGTGACCTGTTTTATTCAAAGAACAGGGATCTATCAAAGTCTGATCATGTTTATGGAAGTGAATCTGAACTGAGGACCTCGGAAAAAGAGTTGGTGTTGCTCATCAGGCTAGAAAAGGTTACAAAACCATCTCTAAAGAGTTTGGACTCCACAAATCCACAGTCAGACAGATTGTGTACAAATGGAGGAAATTCAAGACCACTGTTACCTTCCCGAGAAGTGGTCGACCAACAAAGATCACTCCAAAGCAGAACGTGTAATAGTCTGCGAGGTTGCAAATGTTCCCAGTATAACTTCTAAGCAACTAAAGGCCTTTCTCACATTGGCTAATGTTAATGTTCATGAGCCCACCATCAGGAGAACACTGAGCAACCATGGTGTGCATGGCAGAGTTGCAAGAAGAAAGCCACTGTTCTCCAAAAAGAAAATTGCTTGCTAAAGATCATGTGGACAAGCCAGAGGACTATTGGAGAAAGGTTTAATGGATGGATGAAACCAAAATAAAACTTATTGGTTTAAATGAGAAGCTACTATGTTCAGAGAAAAGAACACACTGCATTCCAGCTTAAGAATCTTATCCCATCGATGAAACTTGGTGGTGGTAGTATCACGGCTTGGGCCTGTTATACCAGCAGATTCCAGCAGATTCTAAAGGAAAACGTCAGGACATCTGTTTAAGAACAGAGTCTCAAGAGAACGTGGGTCATGCAGCAAGACAGCAACCCCTAGCACACAAGTCATTCTACCAAAGAATGGTTAAAGAAGAACAAAGCTAATGTTTTGGAATGGCTGAGTCAAAGTCCAGACCTTAATCCAATTAAAATGTTGTGGAAGGACTTAAGCAAGCAGTTCATAGGAGGAAACCCACCGACATCACAGAGTTTAAGTGGTTCTGCACAAAGGAATGGGATAAACTCCTACATGTTATTGTGTAGGACTGATCAGCATTTACAAGAAACTTTACCTTCAGTTACTGCAGCAAAAGGGGGTCACACCAGATACTGAAAGCAAAGATTCACATACTTTTGCAACGCACAGATATGTAACACTGGATCATTTTTCTCAATAAATAAATGACAAAGAAAATATTTTTCTCTCACTTGTTTGATTCAGTTCTCTTTGTCTACTTTCAGGACTTACATGAAAATCTGATGATGTTTCGGGTCGTATTTATGCAGAAATATAGAAAATTCTAAAGGGTTAACAAACTTTCAAGCATCACTGTATACTGTTAAATGCATATGTGTATAGTAATGAGGCCAAGTTCTCATTAACGTTCATCATATTGAAAAAGGATGGGCAAGATATATTAAAAAAAAAAATCTTGAAAGGTCCAGGTTCTGGTGAGTCAGTATTATGGTAGAACTTAGCCCTGAAGAAAAAAGGACTATCGAATCAACTTGGAAATGTTCTTATATCTTTCACCTGCTTTGCGCTTTTCAATTACTTTTCAAAGTCATTGAATATGCTGTGGAGTGCAGTTAGATCAATAATTACGAAATGGAAAAGTGTGGCACTGCTGTGAATCTACCCAGAGCAGACTGTCCTGAGCTACTGTGCGAGAAGCAGCCTTTTGTGATGCTTCATTGTAACCTAATCACTGGGTCTCATGGATTCTCATTCCTCATTCACAAGTTCAGTTTCGTTAGAAATACTGTGATTGTGAAATACCTAGATCACAACATAAAACAGCCTTTTTGTACTGCAAATATTTATTAAAGCCACCATCTGTTCATTAAATGCAGACTCCAGAAAAATGTTGTCCTTTAATCTTTTCACAAGACCTCACAATAAACCTGTGGATTATGGGTAATAACAGGAGCACTGTTATCACAGCAGTCCATTTGAAGTCCAACAGTGATTGTGTTGAAGTTTGTTCAGGGTGGTGTGGTGGAGCACAAGCAGTTCTTTAATTCCTGTAGTGGTGTTTTCAGTGAGAACAAATATATGTACAGTGCTAACTGCTAGCATGCTAAAGTACTACCAATGACTTCAGATATACAAAGGCGGTGCACTCAAATTACTATGAATGGGAGAAAACGCAACTTGCATTATTATGGTGGATTAAGTCCCGCCTTCTAAATAAGAGAGCCAGTTAAAGTCATCATCTCTCACATCTTAGAAAACTCTGTTTGCTATAAGAAACGGTCATTGTCCTGAGACCCGTCCTTAGGACTGATAGCACGTTGTGCGCATTGTATGGGCCAGCTTGAAATATGAGCTTTTTCTCATGTTATTTGAACATAAAAACAACATTTATTTTCAGTTTTCTGACAGATTTTGTTAATTTGAAATATGCGATGTGGCAAGCAGTTTTTGAGATTTCCAGATTTCCCCATTCAAGTACATACGACTTGGCCTTGGATGCCCGAAATAGCTGCCTGAAGGCGTTGCAAATATCGCTACTGAATGAACAGACTTTCCTTGAAAGGGACTTTGTTACTGTACTCTTTCAGCATACTAAAACTCAAATATTTAAAAATTGTGTCTCTATTTAAATACACCAGTGCTAAAAATATTAATTAGTTGACCTTATAAGTAGTTATTAGATGCATAACAGGATAGTCAGCCATACTAACCCATATTGACTAGGAGCTTGCTTCTTGAAATTTTACACCATTGCTTCTTGAAAATAAATGTGCACTATTACTCTCATGTTTGGGGTTGGTAAGATTTTATAATGGCTTTGAAAGAATATAATGGCTTTGAAAAAACTACAGAAAAACAGCAATTTTGTGAAATATTATTACAATATTTAAATATAACAGTTATTTTAAATATTTTAAGTAATGTGATGGCAAGGCTGAATTTTCAATATCCATTACTCCAGACTTCAGCATCACATGATCTTTCAGAAAGCATTCTAATATATGAATTTGGAGATGAAGAAATGTTCCTTATATTATCAAAGCAGTTTTGCTGTTTAATATTTTGTGGAAACCGTAATACAAGATTCTTTGATGAATAGAAAGTTCAAAAGAACAGCATTTATTTGAAATAGAATTCTTTTGGAACATTATAAATAAATGTCACTTTTGTATCATTTAATGCGTTCTTGCTGAATGAAACTAATTTCCTTCAAGAAAAAAAAAAACCTTACTGACCCCAAACTTTTGAATGGTGACTATTTTTAGCTGGTGCTGGTCATTGGTGATAGATAAAGAATTAAGCTTGAGTGAGATTTTTAGACAAACCCCTTACAGAAAAACATTCTTTTAATTAGTAATGTAAAACAATGGCTCATACTTTTGGCTAGTTCCTACAAAGTTATAAAGGCTTTGTTTTGTTGTGAATAATGTAGCCTGCACCTGCACAGCTTGAGGCCAAAGTAATTGCTCTTGTTTTCCAGCATAGCGGAGGAAAACGCCACATCCTGTGTTATTGTTCTTTAATGCTTGCTAAAGTGCCACTGCTAATTTGTCATCAAGTCATGTGCCGTGCAAAATTTGTGAGTGAGGGTTACCTTTACTCTGGCCGGGCTGACCTGGCCTTTCCATTTACATTATCCTGTTTGGCAGTTGCTCTTGGATGAGGCTACATCCTGAAGGCAGCGTGTCTGATCAGGTTTGTCAACAGAAATCGGAAATCTTAGGAAACGTGTTGTATGTTTTGGGTGACTTTGAGGATCCAGATTCTTGTATTATCGAAGCTGTGGCAGATACAGATAAATGGATATGTGAACCTACGTTTTAATTGACGGATGAAACGGATTTGTTGAAGGAAAATCCTCTTCCACGGTGCCGTCAAGTTCAGAGAAAGGGCAGCATTTTGCATTGTGGAAGCTGCACGGAACAATGAACATTGTTATCTGTGATGTCCGATTTGCGAATGAATGAGTCGGCTCTTAATGAATCAGTCTCAAACGTGTCCCAAACTCACAAGTTGTTTGTTTAAATTGTTCTAATAACTGACTCGCTCACTGAAGCGTGAGTCATTTTCAAAATGAACTTAAGCATGAATAACAGTGATATTTATTTATTTATTTATTTATTTATTTATTTAAAAGAAAATCGTTTGTTTTCTGAATGTTCCATTTTGCAAGCCAGTTGCTACCTACTCATTTTTATTTTAAGCCCTCTTAAAAAAAGAAATAATTTTTGTGTTTGTGTTCTGTTTTAAAGTCTTTTTTGTAGATTTTTCTAAGCTGACGCTGTAATCACCAAAGAATGTAAATGCTCATTAACATACTTTTTATGGGGCTGACTCATAACTTTTTATCTAAACACAAAGACAGGCAGGAAAAGGGAAGTATTCCATTGTCATAGTGAGAAATTGTGGTTATGCTCACTGCTCTCAAGGGAAGCATGCCAGTTACTGCTCTCTGTGTTCTTCAAACATTAACATTTGAGGAACTACAGTAGTTTTCCATTTCTGTAATCTTTGGCCAACACGCTTATAAATCACATAAGTGTTGTTCGGTAATTTGGCTTTGCCTTTTGCAGCTTCATTTGCATCAAGATGGTTCTTGTTTGATACAGCTTAATTGTTTATAGCTTGCAATCAACCTTTATATTGTAGAGCAGGAGACTTTGGTCTTGCTGATGAATGAAACATTTGGCAGCAGCCAGTGCTGGTTAGCTGAATGTGCCTGAAGGGCCTTAGTTTCACTTATGAGAAAGCCGCCTTATTGAGTCAGGCCTTATTTTGCTGAATACGTTGTGGCCTAGACTTGAAATTCGATGATATTTGTTTAATTGAGGTTGTCTCTGCAATGCTATCGATATAATACCAATGACCGCCACCAACTAAAAATAATCACTACTGACTTAAAGGGTTAGTTCACCCCAAAAAATTTAAATTGTCATCAATGACTCCCCTTCATATTGTTCCAAACCCATAAGACCTTCGTTCATCTTCAGAAAGCAAATTAAGATATTTTTGATGAAATCCAAGAGCTTTCTGATCCTCCATAGACAGCAAGGGAACTGTAACCTTCAAGGCCCAGAAATGTAGTAACGACATCATTAAAATAGTCCATGTGACATCAGTGCTTCAACCTTAATTTTATGAAGCTATGAAAATCTTCACTTTATTTAACAATTTCTTCTCTTCCATGTCAGTCTTCGACACGCATTCATGACAGTACAACGACCATTTGAATCACGTCTCATTTTTTACCATTTCTCCCTACAGTTACTTCAGTATCTCACTACTGTACCAAGAGGCACATGTTTTTAACACATCTTGTAGTGGATCATAAGTGCGGGCGCCCCGAGTTTAGCTCGGGTCATTTCCTAATCCCAAGGATATATTTGTGCAAATGTTTTCTGACTCCTCATAAGAATTTCTGGTAGCAGCACAGATTTCCTGTTCTGAATGCGTCTTAGGGTGTATCCTTGCATAACCTGCTAAAGTGAAACCTGTAAGATTGCCTCTTCAAATAGTGTTTCAATGTTTATTTTCTCACAGGGATATTTTTAAAAAGTGATTTCTGAAATACGAAGGGAGGAAAAGCTGTTGCCATTGCCATTGAACTGTTTTGGCCTTTTTGTCAAGGGCCACAGGATATTTCGTTAATAAGTAAAGCATGTTTTCTCCTGACACTGACATGAAAAGATCAGAAAAATCAATCTGAACATCGGGAGATGGAGAGTGAGTCGCACCAAATGTCAGCTCTCTGTCACCACCTCAATCCCTCAGAAATAAACGCTTGAGGAAAAAAAAGACTATCTTTTCATCACTTCTTTTTTTTTCTTTCGCACAGACATTTTTATCGAGCACTGGCAGTTTTTGTCCTTTGTGCTTCTGTTGTCAATATCTGTGATTAGTGACCTTGTTAATTAAGACAGTTTGCATGCATATGCACATAAATAACCTGTGTTCGGCCGTTTATGTTCACAAGGACATTTATGAACCATGACACTGTTCCTCTTTATTATATCTAAATAAGCTGTCTGAACAGGTTACTGAATAAGGCCATTCACTTCATCAATATTACGTTCTTACAGAGATTACAACAGTAGTGATGCATTATGTTCATTTTGTCATTTGGCATCGTAATATTTCACAGAGGTAAAGGCCAGGCCGTTTCATATCCTGAGAGTCTTAATTAGGTGCCCAGCGACCCTTTAATTTCTAGCAAAGTCAAAGTTAAGGCACTTTTCTGTTCTGATTCACTATCCAGTACTTTGCTCTGTCCTGCTTAATTAGCCACAGAGCTGCTCTTTTCCACTTTAATAGGACATAATAGCTGCTCTTTTGCCTTTTTGTCTTTTACATGCACTTTTAAATAAGATTAGCTTGAAATACTCCATACAGAGCTTTGCTGAGTCCTGCTTGTGTGTTAGAATAAACAACCCTGCATAAGTGTTGTCCTCCCTACCTTTAGCTTTCAATCCTAAGGTGTTTTTTACATGCTGGGCACAAGATGGCAGTGTGACACTTTGAAAAGCATCACCCAGAAGCCCACTTTGATTTGAGCTATATACAGGTTTTCTGCTTCTTGAGTCCACAGTGGAATTTTTTGCGCTGTTTAGTCAGATGTGTGGAAAGGTTGCTGTGGAGGCGTCTTTAAATCAAATTAAATCCTCTTTTGTCATCTTGCTTTAACAAAGAGTCCATGACACACAGCTGGAGGTGTGAGCTTAATTTAAGAAAGTCATTAGTCACTCTAACTGCAAAGTAGAGACATTAAAATGGATTCTAAATATGTCATAACTACTAAAATATTCATCTTGTGTGGATACAAGGTCTCAACAGTAAGAACCTTTTTTTCCCCCTATTGGCCTGGTCATATAATTTTACCATTTTTACAGTGAGTATGTATTTACCAAAAAAAAAAAAAAAAAATATATATATATAAACATCAGTCATTAAAAACATTTTTTTTATTATGTACTTTAAAAATATTAAAATAAATAATGTATTCATATAATTTTAAGTTTTGATTATAAATCTAAATTTATAAAAGTATGTAGTTTTTTTTTGCAGTAAGAACTGGAAATAATACATACCAATAATGTATATTTACTATATTATTTTCTTTAAGTATAAATTCATTAATTATGTGCAACTACATAACTGTCAGGGTTCTGTCGTGTGTGTCTTGTGTTCCCGCCTCTTGTGTCCTTATTTGGTTTGTTTCCTGTCCTTGTTTAATGTGATTATTGGTTAATTCTGTTCAGGTGTGTCTGTCTCATTAGCGTATGTATATTAGTTCATGGCTGTTCAGTTTCGTGTGGTCTGGTCTACTCGTTACTCCCGGTGTTCCTGTGTGTCTGCCTTGCCTTGTCCTGCATTGTCTTGCCCTGATGTCCATTAAAGACTGTTAATTTGAGTTTACGTCCTCGTCCGCATGTTCCTGTGTCCTCCCTCGTGTGTGCACCGTGACAATAACACCATTTGTTGGTGAATTATGGCATTCAATGTAAAAATGAACCATACTCAGAGAGCTCTCCTTAGCAAAAATGTTTTATTTTGACCCTTGCATGATAGTTTTTCTCCCTTGTCCAGGATGTTTTGAATAACCTTGGCTCATCTGAGTTGGATGAGGATGACCTGATGCTGGATCTTGACCTCTCTGATGACCAGCGACCTCACCATGGTATGTTTTTACCAGACTCCAGTTGATCTCTCGTTTTTGCTTCAGACTCTCAAACATGTATTATGGCATTTATCTCTCATTTATATTCATGCTGTTAAATCTCTGAATATCTTGTTATAGTGATTACACATTCTTATACACATTACACATTCTTATAATAGCTGAATCGCTTGAAGAAATGATTTTTCCCGTAGATAAAAAAAAAAAAGAAAAGATGAGACCTTATCCCCCCCCTAGCTTTAGCTGAAGAAGACTTGGGCAAGTCTTCCGAATTTAATACCTTGTAAAATATTACACCATAAAGTTATGCACGCATACAGTTATGAATTAGTCATGTCGTCATCTTAATTTTCCAAATGGTCTGATATTTCGAGAGGAGTTACATCAGCACATGTGACACTACACGTTAACATGCACCACAGGCAAAGCCTCTAGACAGATAAACACTGCGAATGTCATTGCTGATATTTACTAAAGCAGATTTTTTTGCAAGAGAAGTAAATATCGCAGTGCCTGTGCATGAAGTCATTTTGGCATGAACTTCCCCTAGATCAGTGGTTCTCAGCTGGTTTTGCTTCAGGACCCAGATTACACATTGGACAAGTGGCGACCCAACAAAGTACAAAATTTTGTTTGTTGTACAAAAATGTCTTAAAAAAATAAATAAATTAGTGCTGTCAAAAAATTAATCGCGATTAATCGCATCCCAAATAAAAGTTTTTGTTTACATAATATATGTGTGTATACTGTGTATATTTATTATGTATATATAAATACAAACACATGCATGTATATATTTAAGAAAAACATGTTATATTTATATATTAAATATATTTTTATATAATATAAATTATATGAATATAAATATAAACTTTTAAATACATGTAAATATTTTCAAAATATATACTGTATGCGTGTGTCTTTATATATACAAAATAAATATATACAGAAGACACATATATTGTGTAAACAAAAACTTTTATTTTGGATGCGATTAATCGCGATTAATCGTTTGACAGCCCTAAAATAAATCCCTTATTTCAGGCAAATAAAGTTGAAGCTTATTTTCACCTAGAAGCTTTTTTTTCTTTTTTTAATTTGCTATTACAGCCTCACGGGAGGATTCCAGTCAATCCCTTGCATCATGCCTCAACCTGCTGCCTTCACCCATGGAGGCCTCCACCAACCGGACCCCTGGAAGAGATCCCAAGGAGCCCCCCTTCAGGTATCTTTTCCTCACTGCAGCTTCTGCTCTTAATTTCACAGATGCACTGTGAATATGAATGGTTCGACAGGGGGGATAATGTTACATGCCCACTTTAATGATTCAGTAATGGTTTTTACCTTGTTACAAACCACAAAATGATCATCCAGTTGTTTCATGAACATGAACTGATTTGCGGAGCTCAACGATAAGGATTTTTTTCTGCCTGCCAATATTTTCACCGGCACTACAAAATGCATGTTAGAAATAGAATTTTTTTTTTTTTTTTTTTTTTTAAAGAAATTAGTACTTTTATTCAGCAAGGATGCAGTACATTCATCAAAAGTGACAGGGTAAAGGAGTTGTTCCAAAATTTATTTCAAATAAATGCTGTTTTTTTAAACTTCGTATTCATCAAAAAAGTATCACTGCTTCCACAAATATATTAAGCAGCATAACTGATTTCATTAGTGATAATAATAAGAAATGTTTCTTGAGCAGCAAATCAGCATGTTAGAATGATTTCTGAAGGATCATGTGACACTGAAGACTAAAATAAAGGCTACTGAAAATTCAGCTTTGCTATTACAGGAATAAATTACATTTAAAAATATTTCAAATAGGAAACAATTATTTAAAATTGTAATAACATTTCACAATATTACTATTTTTATTGTATTTTTGATCAAATAAATGCAGCCTTGGTGGCCATATGAGTATTCTTCAAAAATGAGTCAGCACTGCAGTGCAGAGAGATATTATTAAATTCATATTTGTTCTAAGTCAGCTCTTTTAATAAAAATATTTCAGTGCTTACTGTTTATAGTTCCTTAGAGGGAAAGTTCAACCACAAATGAACATTCTTTCATCCTTTACTCACTCTCACGTTGTCTCAAACGTCAATGACTTTTTCTTTTGTGAAACAAAAAAGATGATAATTTCTAAATTGTCTTATTTTTTTTTGGTCCATACACCAAATATCATCTTTTGTGTTCCACGGAAGAAAGAATGTCTTTCAAGTCATCTGTGCTTCAGCTTATGACATATATTACGAATATATGCAAGGAAAAGGTATTACATGTTTATAAATAAACATTTTAATAACATTTAAAATAACATTTAATGTATAAAACTGGAACTTTTGGCGGAAAGTTTGAAAAGAAACGAACATTTAGTAACAGAATCTTTGACGCGTACAAAAAAGCAGCGAGCATGTCAAATGATCCATCATCATAAATCATGTAAATAAAGATGGATGATATATTGATGGAAAGAAGTTTTTGTTTACAGAGATTTGCACCCTTTCTGTATGTGTGGTATAAGTATATTGTGCTATTCTGAGAATTTATTTTGGAGCATCAGTTCTCATTTAAGGGATTGTTCTACTATATGAAACAGAAGCACAGCTTTAGCCAGATTTGAAGCATTTTTGATGAAATGAGTTTGCAGAGTACCAAGTAAACTACAGTGATCGCTATCTAGCATGCCAAGAAATACAGTCATGACAATGTTGACATGAGAATAAACTAATTTATACAGTCGTGTTCTCAGTGGAAGCGAGTCCTACTTCATCCACTGCTTTGCATCTTGTTCCCTAAACTATCAAACTTTCTCTGATGTATTGACATGGGCATTGACTGCGCCGACATTTTGTATTATTTGATAACGTTCTCTCACACTCTGTCTACTCTGACTGGCAGTTTCATCCTCATGCGTAATGACAGCAGAGTCATTTCAGAGCCGGATGATTCCCATGTGGACATGGAGCAAATTATATTAGCATGGAAATTAGCCTAGAAAATTGAATACATTTCCTGACCTTATAATTATTTGTACAGTTTTTAGAGCATGCCCTTAAAATAGAACGGGTTTATTTTGAAATTATTACAGAATGTACCCGAACTACTACATGTCAACTACTTGTAATAAGTTCTGTATTTGTTTTCTGTATAAGTAGAAGGTTTAATGTTTAAATGCAACACCGCTGTTCCAGATATTACCTTATATTCCTGAAAAGGTTATGAGAAGTACTTTTCCAAACCTACACTGTTATATGACATTTTATAGTATATTTGAGCTAGCGAATGCCTCATAAAAGCCGTGCTGCTTCTAGAAAGTGTATTTTCGCCTTGTCAGCAGGTGGTGATTGAATGACCTTGTCTTGATATCTTTGACACAGTTTTGAATGAGATTTCTTATTGAGTAGCCCTGCAAGCTACTTTTTTGGGTTATTGCTACATTTGAGGAAGGTCTGTATTTATTTTATAAATTTATGGCACCCCAGGACTGTTCTATTCTCATCATGTTAAAGATCTCACAGTTTCTGCTATGATTGTCTGACCCTGTTATTGACAAGGTTTAGGCTTTTTCATTGTCAGCCAAGTTATTGCTATTCATGCTGGGCTAGCTAATTTTATTAGTAATTACTTGTGGCATGTTATAATTTATTACTTAGGCCTATGCAATTTTAAGCATGCTGTTATTTTTTGTGTGAAAAACAAAAGCAATATCTTATGTTCAGTATCTTGTAGTATTTTTTTTTATTTTATTTTTTTTTGTTAATAAACAACAGTTCATAGTGTTCTTAAAGGGATGATCGGATGCGAAATGCACTTTTACATGTTATTTGAACATAAATGTTTGTTGGCAGTGTGTGCACACAACCACCTTATAATGATAAAAATCCACCCAGTGTTTTTTTTAAATCTACTAAAATCATTACCCCTTTCCCAAATCAAGCCGTTCTCAGCTTCTTGTCTGTGTGACGTCACACAGACCCAGGCCCTCCCACGATTGTTTGATTGACAGTAACGTTTCAGCACAGGCTGGACTGTTGTCTTACCATAGACCTGCCCTGAGTGAGCGGTCATCAGTCTGCCATTGTTTCGACGCCAGAGCAGATGTAGACAAGAATGACTCCTAAGCGATTGAAGTGTTTTTTTGTTGGATGTAATAATGAACATAGCAGTCGTCATTTACTACCGACATCTGAGCCACTGAAGACGCAGTTGGTAACGTTTGTTTTTGAAGGGAATACGCCTCCGATCTACCTACATGCGTCTATGTTCGTGCAAATCATTCGTGATCCAGCTTCACCTCAAGAAGACGTGAGTATATGTTTTTTTTTTTAATGAATGAATCTTTGCAAATCGCCTTTCCTAATAACGTGCTAGTTAGCAAGTTTCACGATGAATGCGGCTGAAGTTTACCATCTCTCAGAGAGCGGCTTGGAAGAGAGGGGTGGGGTGAGCAGAGCTCATTTGCATTTAAAGGGGTCCTATTATGCTTTTTCACTTAGTCTTAGTCACTTAGAATCTTAGTCAATGTGTAGTGTGTATGTTTGGACATAAAACGATCTACAAAGTTACAAATCTCAAAGTCCACTCCAAAGGGAGATATTTCGTTTTTAAAAAAAATCCCTTTTCAAGAACTACAGCGAACGGCTCGTTTGGACTACAAAGTTGTTTTCCTCAATTTATGACATCACAAATTGCAAATTCCGCCTACGGAAATTTGAATGGTTGGCGGGTGAGGAGAACGCTTGGTTGAGTTCTGCACGTTTCAAAATCAAAACCAAGTGCGGGTGTTTCTATATCACTGTATTTCTGGTGGAAACCAACTGTTTTCAAAATATGTTGGATGTCATTTTCATTTCATCTTGCATGTAATGTCTGATAAAGCAGCGTTTGTGAGCAGAGCTCTGTTTTGTGTACAGAGTTACCGGGGAAACCTCGAGCTCTCCCGCTCCAACAGCGCCTCCCGCTGGCAGAGAATTTGCGGCCACAAATAGTGTAAATCTGTGGGACTATGGTATAAATGAATTCAACTGTATAACAGTTTCACTGCAATTCGTGTTATAATGTTAGAATTAAAGAACAATAAACATAATACATTGTACAGATAAGTGCAACGGTAAATAGTCAATGCAGTTATTTTTAAGCTGTTGTTGAAATCCTGTCTAAAATGTGATTTAGCCAAAAAACAACATTAACAACAACAACAACAATAAAATTACCACTTTAATATGTCTTGCAATATCCGTGCGTGCAAAGGTTCTGCACGATCCTCTTGTTCATATTCTCGAGGTTTGAATTGATATGGCAATATTGACGAACTTGCTGTTCTGGCAAGGGGCGGGGCAATACTGAAACACCGTCTAAACTATTCGCCAATCACAACGCACTGGGACAGCTAACCAATCACAACACATTTCGTTTTTCGGAAGGCGGGCCTTCATCAAACCCGGAACTAATCGAGTCGTTTGTGTCAGGCTGGGGAGAGAGGTATTGTAATATGTAAATTATATGAAAAATAATGCGATTTTCGAACCACCAAGCATGAGAGCATGTTCTAGTACACCCCCAAAACAAAATCAAGACTTTGTAAAAGAGCATAATAGGACCCCTTTAAAGCGGCATGCAAGAAAACAGCTTGCTCTGAAAAGGGCAGTTTTTGACAGGGTAAAAAGGGTGTTGTTTTACACTACCATTGAGAAATTTTAACCAAAGTATGTTATAGACTTTTCATTAAGACCCTAAAGAATCATATCAACTTGTGGAAAATGGGCATCCGATGACCCCTTTAAACCAAAAGGACAGAAAAACACCATAAAACAATGACAGAAGTAGTCTATATGACTTGTACACAATACTTTGAGTCTTCTGAAGCTGATTGATAGCTTTGTGTAAGAAATATACTGAAATTTAGGTTATTTGTTTACTGGGAAATTTTCCCTCCACTGCGTCTCTCAAATCTCATTCCACATACAGTACATATATAGAGTCAGTAAGACATATCTTTATTTATTTATTTGATATATTACATTCATCAAAAGTTACATCTTTTGTAAATTTATAGATTGTCTTTACTTTTTAAAAAATAATGCTGTACTTTTAAACTTTCTGTTCATGAAGGATCATGGTTTCCACAAATGTATTTAGCAACAAAACTGTTTTCAAAATTGATGATGATGATAATAATTGTTTCTTAAGTGTTTAATAAGTGTATCTACCATCTCAGAATATTAGAGTAATTTCTGAAGGATCATGTGACACTAAAGACTGGAGTAAATGTAATGGTAAATTACATTTGAAAAATATTTTACTATAGAAAACTGTTATTTTAAATTGCAATAATATTTAACAGTATTGCAATGTTTTTTTATTCAGTAATAAGCATATAAGATTTCTTTTTTGAAAACACAATCTTCCCAACTCAACTTTTTCAACAGTAGTGTATTTAGATGCATCACATTTGGGTATGACACGCATCTGAATGTGTGAATAATGAGTTAAATTTCAATCTGTTTCTTACACAAAGCTTCTGAAGAATATAGCTCACCAGTCATGGATTTTTCTTTTATTTACTGGAGCTCTGCCTGCCATAATCACCGTGAACTATTGTTGTATGGAAAAAGAATGCGTTCCATAAAGGCAGCATACTACTCTGGAACAACACGAGGCTGAGTAAATAATCGCAAACTTTCATTTTTGGGTGAACTATCCTTTTTGTTGCTTTTAGCAACCCATAATTCACCCAGCATTGAAAACGATGGAACTCAAAAGAAGTAAAGTAGTTGGCTTTTTCTCATGTTTTTCAAATTCATCATTTGGAAGATGGGAGAGAAATGGCTTGAAAGATGCTTGGGATTGCGGTATAGTGTCATTATGGTGGGGAGGTGTCAGCTAGTATAGATGTCTTTAATGGACAGTGGCTGGGAGGCCTGTTTTCTGCTGTGAGTCAGCTCAGTTAGAGTTGAGGATGCACTGTTTGATGGGCTATAATCCTACACCCTGACTAAGTGACAAGATATATTATCCCAAGGCGAAATCTGGGCTGTTGGTGTGGAAAACGCATCAGCCGTCAGCGAGACTGATGCACAGCAGCTCGTGTTATGTTTTTCTCACTCAGCGACGCAGCGCTAGCCCATTTTACAGCTCTGAAGAGAGGCAGAAGGAAGTGTTTTGCTCTGTGAAGGGAGGCAGAAAGATGAAGCTATAGGAAGAGATGGAAAAAAGACCGCCAAAGACAGTGTAAAGGTTTATGATTGGTTTTCTCTTATACAGCTTTCATACAGAGAGAGTCACAGTTTAAATGAAAGGAAACTGAAATCCTCAACCGTATCATACCCCCCCCCCCCCATTTTGTGAGGAACAAAATGACCAAGTCTTTATTGCGGTTTGATCTGATTTAGTTATAATATCAGCAAGGTCGTCTAGGAGGAAAAAAATCTAATTGTTCATAAGACCCATTCAGTTTCCTTGTACGCTTTCTCTAAATCATATTTTGTTCGTCTTTTCTTCAGAGGTGCACTCAGTCATTTTTTCCTCATTAAAAGTTTCACGTAAAGAAATGAATAACTTTTTTTTTTTTTTTTAAATATAAATATGACTTGACTTCGGTAAGACTCAACAAAAAATTTTGTTGTAACCTACAAGTAGACCCTTCCTGGTGACTTCCATGAACAGCCATGTTTGCTATACTGTAGAGCTGGACTGCCATGATGTTGATCTGTAGGTCAAACCAGAAAGTGCATTAGTTTTAAGTTCCAAACAGAATTCATCAGTTAGAATAGCTATTTTTGATTAATATGTAAAATAAGGATTACTTACCATAAGGATGCAAGTTTGATTCACTGAACATTTAAACAACCATTTGTAATGTGTGATTCATGTTGTAGAACTAAATCCGAGCATCTCTTCAAGTCACGTATATCACAGATATTTTACTCGTAAATTAAAACCGTATTTCTTAAATCCCATTAACAATCCCTGAGGGAACTCAGGAATTAGAGAACATCCTGATTGTCTACCGGGTTTAAGACTAAACTGAACAGCTCTTCATTAACACACTTCCACTGCTACTATTACAATTTACCTTATGATTTGTTATTATAAATAAATTATTTATATGGTTAAATATAATTCTAATTAAATTCTAATAATTATTGGCAAAGTATTAAATTATAATGAATAATTACATCAACTTTTATTATTATTATTATTATTATTACATGTTATTTGTAAAGCACAATCTCTGGAATCTCTGGAGCTCTGGAAAACCTCTAAATGTAATCGTGATTATTGTCATTTAATAATGAAATTACTATTTAACAGTAACAAAAAACAACTACTACTAAAATATTAATAATAATAATATTTCATGTCAGTAATGATGACAATAATAATAATAATAATAATAATAATAATAATAATAATAATTCAAACAACAGCAAAAATGTTTTATGTTAGTAGTAGTGTTGGTGTTGATGTTAAAATAAGTATTGATAATCATATTTACATTATGTAGAGGTCTTACAGAGCTCAAGGTGTTTTATAAAGCGCAAACATAAAAGTGCGCCGAGATGAAGAGCCTGCAAAATGTAAACAACAACTTACTGAGCGCACCTTTAGCCCAGAGACAGAGAAAGCAGTGAAATGCTGAGACGCAAAGCTCACGAGCAGCTGGGTTCTCTCTCTCTCTCTTCCTCATGTCCTTCAGGAGCAGGTTTGCTTCAGCAGGGGGCAGACTCCTCAGCTCTCCGCAAGCTGTGGTCCTCCACAACAGAAGGCAGCATATCTGGCCTTGTGCTACTTTCCTCAGTCTCCTTACCTAAGTCTGTCAAGGTGATTCAAAGAAAGAGCGAGAGGGGACTTTCAAGGAAACTCGGGTGTGACTAAAGGAGCGCTAGACTTTTAGTTTGAGCATAACTAATTACTGAGGTCCAGTCAGATGTGGTTTTTTTTTTGTTTTTTTTTCTGAAGCGTGGAGTTGGGGGTGTGATTATTCCTAACCTTTGATCACACTCTCAGTTGTGGTGTCATGTTGATTTCTCCACAGTCTGTCTGTGTGTGTGTGTGTGTGAGCGTGATCTGGCTCGTGGGAAAGTCTCCTGGGGGTCTGGCTGAGTCACAGCGGCAGAATCCATTGTTGTCACATGTAGCAAGGAAGCTTGTGCCATCACTGATTGGACACACAGTCTTTGTGAGGCGGCCGCCTCTTCGCCTGATGTGCATCCACAAACCATGAAATGTTGAAACACAAGTGGTTCTTAGTCAGAAATGGCAGAAGGATTTTTTGAGACCTTTATGACATGTTGACTCTACAGTAATTTTCCTCTACAGTAAGAAACATTACCTTCTAGAAAGCTTGAGCTGTTAATATTTTTGAGGGGAGAAACAAAGATTTTACGTTAAATTCCCATTGAATTTGTCAATTTTAAATGAAGCTCATTCATGTAAGACTTTCAACAAATGAATCTTCTAAAGGCATAAATATTTGATCAACCAGAAACATTGCTTTAATGTCAACAAACCGCCTGCAACCGCTACCGCGTCCGCTCTGACATCATCGCTTAATTCCCTGCTAGAAATAAATAAACCACAATTAAGCCACAAGGGACGTCACGTAATGAGCAGAATCAACACATTTAAGCTTTTCAGATGTTTGGGGTTGAAAAGTTCAGAATAAACAAACAAACAGAGATGATGTCATCGCCGAGGTTGCTGATCCCGGCCTGAAGCTCATTTTCATCGTCTTAATGAAAATGAGTCAAAGCTCAAAAATTTGAGTTTGAGGGAGATGGTTGATGGCAGTGTGAAAACTGTTGACTTCTAGTATTGCTGCCAGAAATCCTTGCATTCATAGGACTTGACCAATTTGTTGCAGTCTGTTGTGTTTGTCAAAATGTTTTGCTTGGTTAAACAAAATGGCCAGAGGTATGAAGAAATGAGTGGTCTGTGAATGTTAGTTGTCAAACAATTTGGATTTTTTTTTTTTAAGCGCTTATACCAATATAGAGAACACAATGTTTTTACTTATTATTATTTTTGTTATGAATAAGAAAAAAAAAGCATTTTGGGTAAGGTTTTTTAAAATACTTTTGTTCAACAAGGATGCTTAAATTGATCAAAAGTGACCGAAAACATCTTTAAATAGGAAAAAAATAAATGCTGTTTTATTATCCAGAAAAAGTATGGTTTTCACAGAAATATTAGCACAAATAAATATAGCTGTTCAATAATAATGTTTCCATAAATTACATAAAAAATAATAACTTGTAAAATAAATTAAAACAGAAAACTGAATAATTTTACAATATTATTTTTACTGTATTTTTTTCATCTAAGAAATATAGCCTTGGTGCAAGACTTCTTTCAAAAACATAAGAAAAAAATCATACTGACCCACAAATCAAAGGTAGTATATAAGAAATTTGGGGTATTTCTAGTAAAAAAATAACTATATTGTGAATGATACTGTTACCATGATATAAAATTACTCATACTGTGATAAAAGATTTTGGTCATACCGCCCACACCTAGTGTGAAAATTTGTCTCTGGCTGGTAGGGAAGATCATTTAAATTCATTTAATACCACTTTTCACTTTTTTTTTTTTTTCTCTCTCTCTCTCTCTCTCTCTCTCATGCTCACAATCAAAGATGACTGCATCTTGTGGGCTCTCTCGATGTTTACAGCAGTCCATCTCCGTATCTTGTTTGCCAGCAGAAAAAGGGCACAAGTTTTTGGATCTCTCCCCTTACAATAATTACTATACTAGCAAGGACTGTGAGCATTTCTCTGATCTGAACACTGCTTCTGGAAGCCATCATTCAGATTACTGGTTTCCAAATACATTTCTTTGCATCTATGAACATAGGCAGGACTTTGCTCCTCTATAGTGCAACGTTAAAATGTGATTAAAAGAACAAAATGCCAGGCTTGCCTAATCCTAATGAGGATGCTAATGGACCGATGAGAAAACAGTGCAAATAGGTGTAACACAAAACACCGACTCACCTGAGGGAGTCTTTTACATCTGACAGATGCCGGTACAGAACTTCAGTGCTCTGCCCCTCAACTACTTTCAATAACATACAGCCTCTAAATGAGAGCTCACGCAGAGGGGGGTTGTCAACCTGCTAAGCAGAGGTCATATGCATAAAAGATCAGACTTGGTTGACAGTGTTTGCATTGGCATAATCAGATTATGGCCAGAAGTGAGGTGATAATGGATATTATGTAGTGGGGTGATGCAGGTGACTGAATAATTAAAGTGAAATATGTAGGTGTTACTGGTAGTGTAAATGTTGAGACAAAGCTGCAACTGAAGCATAATGAAAACACCCTGAGGTCAGCAGCTTTTAGGTGCATCTCAGAGCAAAGTGCATCCCAAGACCTGATTAATAACAGCGTCACCTCAACTAAATGTAAATGAATCATTTTATAGCATAAATAATATACAGGCTTTGTTCCAAAACTTAGTGAGTTGCCTACTTAGGCAGCATTTTAGAGGCCACATAGGCTTTATTATTATAAATTAACATGATGGCCCACTCATAAATAGATGAATGGAAGAAATCATAACACTTAAGGCCCAAACCCAATTCTATTTTATACCCCTGTCCCTTGAAACAGTGTCAAGGGGTAGGGGTGAAAATATTCCCCTAAGAATTGGGACACCACTACTATACCGTCACACGTTATCGTACATCGTCTAGCTCCTACAATACACACACCTATACTGGTGTGCATTAGAGACTTACCTTTCTATATTAATGCGCTGCTTACTGACACACACACACACACACACACACACACACACATACATATATATATATACACAGGAGATCGCGCAGCTCTCACATCCAGGAGCAAAGAAACTTGTCAACACTGCCCCACGACTTTTATTAATAACAGTTTAAATACTGAATCGCTACATTATATTTTCCAGCAACGAGAGGATAAAATTGCTGTTTTTGAAGTAAACTCACTCACTGTAAAGAGACGCACAGACGCGCATAAACGCAACTTTCATCTCTCTCTCTTAAAAGTGTTTAAGGGTTTAGGATTTCTCATTATTGAGGGGACTAGCCCCCCTCAATGTCTATGGTGGTTATCGCCCTGATCAGACATGAAAATATGTTGTGGCACTATTGTGCAGTCTGTAATGATATGACGTTAGCAACTTTAGCAATTTTTTTTTTTTTTTGGCAAACATTTCTGTGAATAACATGACCGTAAATATGAACTCACGATCGAATGTCACATAAAACAAATTACTTTTCATTAAAATCTTTATTAATGCCAAAAATGCTTACATTTGTGTCTTTTTGTTCACTCGGGCAGCCATGTTGGCACTGTAGCTGATTTACGCTGAGATAATTCATACCCCTTCGTTTGAAGTGTGGTCCTGAAAAATCTTTGTGTGAAGGGCTATCTGGCCCTTCCCCTTACCCCTACCCCTCCAACCAAAAGAGAATCGAGGGGAAAGGGGAAGGGCTAAGGAGTAGAAATGGGATTGGGCCTAAGTATGGCAGCTATACTCCTGCCTTGCATATTCATATAGGATTGGAAGGCTTCATTTTTGTTAGCATGTTTATAGCCAAAGTGTTGTCACAGTGAGATTCACCTCACAACTTTAAATTACTCTAGTTATTGTACGAACCACATTGCTTGTTAAGCCGAATCATAGAGGCCCTGACATCTAAAATTGTAATTAATGATTGAATCTAGATAATTACCTGATGCACAGAGCTTCTTTCAAGTAAATAACGTCCCCTTGCAGACAGAATAATAACACTGACAGTTGTGTTTATAGGAGGTGCCATTTAACACCAGGTCTATGTTTTTAATGTGTTTGGAAATTGCTTGAAAGTGGCAAAATTGAGTTCTGTTTTTTTCTGAAAACATTTCAGAATGGTGTTAAACGCCTTAGGCGTCAGAGCTAAAGGAAATCTAGAATTAAGGCACAATATACAATCACTTCTGCAGTGCTCACTCTGATTTCCTTTTTAAGCAATAAACATTTTGGTTCCATACTTCTGCTTTTATAATTCATATGTGCAATGATCGATTTTCCATGCCATGCTTTGACAAATACATCAGTTGACTCTGTGTCACAGTAAAACACAATATTAGAGGAATCTGTAGTCAGTTCTCATAGGAAAAAACAAAGAATGAACCGTGCTTTTGCTGCTGGCTTTCTGTGCAGACACTGAGTTATACAGGCTCTAATATTTTAATGAGTATGTTGAATAAGAACGCCTTCTCCTATGCCGTGTCTCAGCGCGAGGATCATGAATAAGTCAGGATTCTGTCTATGCTTTCTCAGGCATTTAGCAACCCAAGCCGTTTATGAAATCTTTTGTAAAGTCGCAAAAACAGAAACAATTGATATATCCTTCAGGATGGATAGTATGTTTTTACTGGTCGATGCTATGGATTGAGAAACAAGAAAACATTCCCATTTTTCAGAGAGGATGTTTCAGAAGGTGATATTAATTGACAAGTGTGAGATGGAAAGCTTGTAACCTGCCATGGAGTAGCAAAGTGAAATTTCACTTTCTTCTTGCAGCTCCAAGGACACTCACCACAAAAGCCCTGAAATAAACAGCGTGGTAATGAAAAACGACAACAAAAGTGTCAGATGTTTGTTTGGAAGACTGACTGTGTTTACGGACTCTGCGACTCTCTCGTTGGAGGGGTTCCCAGGAATCGATGCTTAATTCTAATTCAAAACTCTGAGGTTCCTTTTGATCTTCTGTTATCGGTGTACTTTTAAAAAGCATAAATACTTAATTATAGCTGAAGCACCTTGAATTAAATTCGATCTGAAACCCAGAAACGTATAAAGACAAGTCTGGAGCTGCAATGTGATCCTTCTGTTGAGCAGAATCAGATTCGTAATTAGCAAGAGGTCTCTCTTCATGTTTTTTGTGGAACTCTCAAATAAGAGATTTCTATCGGTCCAAATACCCTGTGCTTCCTTTGAAGATATCTTTGATATACGCCAATGATATACGTCTGGCTTTTGTTCTTTCAAAAATGAAGAACGAAAGAGATTTTGTCTTGAAAAAGATATTGCCTCACCTTTGGGTGTTAAGTCTTTTGATTTTGTGTACGTCATCCTTGGAATAGATGATTTTTCCCCCTTCATATAATTCCCCTGATATTGATGCTGTCATTCGATCTCACTAGACTGGAAAAAGTAATGTTTGGTAACCTCTTAACAGTCTAATTGTCTGAGTTTATATATAGATTAGTATCCACTTGGACCCAATGAAATGCCTGATGAAGAGGGTATGACTGTTCCTCTCGAGTGTCTCTCGAGGGTCTTTTCTCCACTCTGAACCTTTGTCTTTGTCGTTTTCAAGAAGCGCTTCTAATCAAGTTTAATTTGATCCCATTCTCCGCATGAGTGATTGATCTGTTCATTTGTGAAGAAATCTGCACTATGCAAACAATAGACAAAATGAGGTTATTTACATTTCATTCTAGTTTAAATCACATTCAGTGGAGAACAGGACTGAAATTGATATGGTTATTGTATAAAATACTGTTAAATTGCATTGAATGCACATTCATTTTCCAGTGTATATACTGGAAATCCACTTTCTGTGAAAATTTCTTCTATCGTGACCCTAAATCTCAGTTTCTTGCTCACAGAAATTGTTTTCTTTTGTTCCTTCCAGGGAGCAGCGGCCGATGTCCCTCTGTCTGTCTCGTGATGATGAACCTTTGCCCGGGCTGGAAGCGCTGCCGTTCAGGTTGATGCAGCAGGACTGCACAGCGGTAAAGACTCTTCTGCTGCGACTACGCAGGACCCTGCAGGAGGTAATGTTCCACCCTGACAGTTGATTCATGAAGCTGCTATGGCCTTCATCACGGGTGCATTAGAACAGGTAGAAGATCTCTCCGTGCCCTGCCAGTTTCATGCCTCATCATTCAGGGCAAACACCAGGAGAATCTCACACTCAGAAGAGACATATTCAGTCAGAATGTAGACCTTGGTTAGAGTAGAAACTATACTTAATGTGACACGAATGAAAACAAGGCTGTGAGAGGAAGAAAAGCATGTCAGAGTGTTGATTTGTTCAGCCAGTAAAATGTTACAGCAAGACAACTACAGTACAGGTACATTATTTGTTAGCAGACTTTTTTTTGACTAAACTATCGGATACTTTTTGGATGCACTTTACATTTTTGTGTGTATTGTAAGGTTTTTTTTTTTTTTTTTTTTTTTTTTTTTTTTTTTTTTTTTTTTTTTTTTTTTTTTTTGGTAGAGATTTATTTATGCCATATTTGTTACAGACGTATATTCTATTTATATTAGATGATATTGATTGATATTTTATAATTGTGCATTTTCCTTTTTTTACATTTAGATTACCTATGCAGTTCACTCCTATTTAATTTTTACATTTAATATTATTTTATTATAAAAACACTAATAATATGATACTCTTCAGTGTAATTTTTAATTGTACATGTTGTGATGCCTGAATTCACTCATAGAATTTCATTTTAACTTATTGAGACGAAATTGTATAGAACTTTAATATTGCGTTCCTACTTTTTCAGAAAATGAATGGAGTGTCTGTTGTGTTAGTAATGTGGGATTTTATTTGAATGCTCTTTGAAGTCACTACAGTAATAATAATGAAAAAAATCTTGGTTTTATCCCTTACGGCTAATAATGCTAACCCAACTTGATTTACTGACCAGAACAGACTTATTTCCATTCCACATTTCTCAAAGCAGTAGCTGCATGAACTCTGTTTTACATTCCTTCACAATAACAATCACTTTCCTCAGTGAAGGTCCAGAGAACAGCGCACAACAGAGGAACATGAATATTGAAGAGGAAGTTCTTTGGCCTCTTTACTGACTCTTCTCATTAACATGTAAATTAGCCATCTTCCTTCAGCATTTGTAAACTACAGTGTAAGAAGAATCACAATGACTTGTGCAGTTCTGCGGTGGGTTTTATTTGCTTGTCCAGTGATTTTACGCACAGCCTGTTCTTTAATTCTTCGTGTGTCTTTTGTGCTTTCGGTCTTTTGATACCTCGTTCCAGACTAATTTAGGGCAGCACAGTGAGAATGTCGGTTCAAAATGTTCAGAGAGGTTTTGATTTAGCCAAATGTATATGTGAAAGGGGCATAGATTGTCTGCTCACACTTAGTTACTATAATAGGAAAGCTATAGTCTGGTTTCAGAGCCTGAATCAAGAGCGTCTAACCTCTCAGACATAGTGTTTTTTTTATTTGAATGTTACCTAGGCTTGAGTTGAATAGCTCTTATATCTTTGAACATTATGTACTGTAGTGCCTGTTGGCATTCAGAACCTGGCACAGCATCCTTCGTGGATTAAACTGGCTTTTTGTTGAATTTTTTAATTTTTTTTTTTTTTTTTTATTTTGTGTGTGTGCGTCCTGCCTGTTTCATTTACATAACTATTGAATTTCCCACCAGCTAAAACAGTTCAGATGTAGCCATGTGCATATATAACCATTCTGATAATTACTTTGTATTCTGAGCAGAGATTTAAGTTTTAATATCGAACAGGGTAAATTCTTAAGTGACTGTTTTGCATTTTTCAGCAAATAATTTTGACTGTACTCTGTTTTGTCGTTTAGCAGTTTTTGTTTGAAAGCACTGGGAAGAATCTGCATTAGTGAAATGTTTGTCTTGCTTTTGCTTTCATACCTTCTTTGATTTACCTCAATATGTTTGCACTTTTCATTACAGTTTTCTTGTCCTCTCGTTGTACTTAAAATGCAGGCGTAGAAAACGCATTAATCAAAGCAGCACATGCTGGATCAGTCTTGAGTCCTTTAATAATTATGCAGTCTGAAATGCTGCTTAAAATTCATTCACGTTTGCTGTGAAACATATACCAAAATTGTGATATTGTACCTTGTTTGAAATTTATAGACCCGTTGAAACTACTTGATTACAGTCACCTCATTTTCCTGGTATTTTTTTTCTCTCTTGCCTTGCCTTGCTCCACACGCACCCACAAGTAGTGGGTAGCTTTAAAAAAGAAAGCATTGCCTCAGAGATCCTCAGAGATTTTATTTTATTTTATTTTATTGCTTTAAGTGATGTTTTTGTTTTATTTTTAATGCTGCTTTAAAAAAGAAAGATTTGATATGCAGATGCACGTCACAGAGAACTGGTACAGACCTGGTTGAAATGCATTAGTAGTGTATTGTCGCCAAGTCCAAGAGACACCGTTTCACAATTCTCATATACTCATACACATGCATCTGTTTGTTTGCAGACATAACTGACTGTGTGTGAACTTTGTGTGTTTTTGACACAACCTTGTGTGTATTTGAGAGTTGACATGAAAGAGCCAGCTTTCTGTGAGCGCGCTTTTTGTGCGTGCAGTCAGAAAATCATATATCAAAAGTTCAAACTGACACAACTTTTTACAAAGAATAAACTTTTCGTGCTGACGAAGAACTACAATGTCATGTGAGCACGAGTGCAACAGAGATGATAATCAAAACCAAACCAATGTTTTGTTTATTGTTGCTGTAGTAACCGAGGCACAAGCTGTGAAAGCACAGACCTTTTCTGAAAGGGTCATTTGCATTTAAAGAGACACATGAAAACAACATTTTTGCTTCTGTTGTGTATTTTATACTGAAGCTTCAGACACATTCTGGGCACACCCGAAACTTACATCTTGTAAATAGGGCATAATAGGTCCCATTTAAGTTAATTTTGTTTTTGTTTTGTTTTTATTTTGTCAAATTTGAGGCAAATTTTTTATTGTCCTCTTTAGCAGTGCATTTTTTTTTTTTTTTTTTTTTTTTCCCCAAAAGTGTTTGACATTTAATATCGCTCAATATTTTGTCTGTTCGACCAATATTTTGTCTGTTACTCAGACTAAAGTGTTCTGCATCTCTGACGGTGTCACTGCGTCTGCTGCTCTCTTCCACACATTAATATGGGGGAGAGGCAGCAGTAGCGTGATGAAGGAGAGAAGCGTTTTGAGGCTACAGCCCAGAGAGGACAGGGCTGTCTGCTCCCCTGTTTGGATGGTATAATTACATAATATATACAACATGAGCTAATTTCCCAGTGTGTTTCGTTATTGAGTTTTAGAGTAATAACAGTGTTGCTTAATTTATGCCTTTTGAAGCATTTATTGAGCTTGATTAAAATTAATTTCTACACACGTTTTTACGTTGGTGAAACAGTAAGTGCAAATTATATTTTGAAGGCTTTTGGTGAAGATGTTCTTGAAGTCTTCGACTGTGTGTGGGTCAGATAGTATAGTAACCTCAGAGGCAACTAGTTCAGAGTGAGATGAGCAGAAGAGTATTTACAGTTTTTCGTTATTTTCTTTTCATGTGCTCATTAAATATTAAGATGTCTGATCTTTGCCTTTCAGAGTACTGAGATCAGTCCTGCCAGCAGCCTTCACTCTCTACCCATAAGCCCCTGCAGTGAGAAATCACTCCCCTTTAAGGTAATTGTCCACATTCAGTGTTGTCAAAATGTGTTTCTTTTCTATTAATATCGTGGATGAACACTTTCTTTGCTGCTAAGGTATCATTGTCGGGTCACACTTTGATTTAAAAAGCTCGCTTTCATTTTTTTTTTTTTTTTTTTTCCCTCCCTGAAGATTTCAAAGCCTGTAGATCAAACATAACGACGGCGCTAAACGACTGCATTGAGACAGAGGTCTCTCCATTTTTATGTAGTTAATTTTCTAACTCCGTTGTGCCTCTCCTAAACTCACTCTGCTCTTTTCATTCAGGCTTCTCTCTCTGATAGAGTTTGAGTTACATTTTTCTCCACCATCAATAAAATTTTCCCACTATCTTGATGAGATTATTTGGATCTGTGCCCTAATCTTGCTTGGACTGTCATCAGGAAAGGTTTATGATTTTGTATGAGGGGTTTTGCTTGGTAGAAGAGGATTTCGTTTTTCATCAGGACTTTTTTTTTTCAGCTCAAAAATACTGCGAAGTGGAAACGAGGTCTGCGTCTTTCTCTGTCCTCCTTACTGACCTACATGAAGTGCTAACAGAAGCGACGGTTGCGGCAGCGAATCACGTGACATTCCGGCTCATCCGTAGCCTAGCGCCACGCAGCGGGAGAGGGAGATGCTTAGAATAGGACCCCATGCATTCTGACATTGTGTTCAACTGACAGGAGAGGGGTGGGACTTGTCCTGATTCATTCCGTTAAAAAAAAGGAAAATATTCCCGATTTTAAAAATAAAGCCCTAGAACCCACCTGAGACGGAACCGTGTCACTTCACGTCCTACTTTTAACAGAAAACTTCTCTCACCAAACATTTGTTATCCCCACCTTCTTAATAATTAGAGCCTGCGGAAAGCGTTCTCCTGCGGCGAGAGCATGGCGTCGGTTAGGGGAATAATGGAGCCTCTTGCTCTGCACCCTGGGAAAGGAGCTTGGACTGGGGTTCCAAAGTCATTCATCCTGGTGTCCCTGTCAACTGCGCATTAATAACTCCTTGTTAAGCGGGTGTAGTTGCGCCCGCCACTCTGAGGGTGTCCTGTTTGAAGTTTATAACTTCACAAACCTCCTTATACAGGAATAACTGAGGACATCTATCACATTTACTCCCTTTTATGCTTACCTTCAAAGTACATCAGTGAAATACTCTGCACTTCTGTAATCTTGTACCATTCTTGGTAATGAAACTGCCAGGTAGGGCTGAGCGATATGGCTAAAAAAAAATATCCCTTGTATTTTTTTCTCTTTTTATTCAGCCTTTTGTTGACATAAATCTATAATGACATACACTACCATTCAAAAGTTTAGGGGTCAGTAAGAGTTTTAAAATTTTTTTGAAAGAAACCTCACTAAGGCTCCATTTAGTTGAACTTATACAGTACAAATGGTAATATTGTGAAAAATAATTACAATTTAAGATAAGTCTTATCTATTTTAATAGATTTTAAAATATAGTTTATTGCTGTGACGGCAAAGCTGAATTTTCAGCAGCCATTACTCAAGACTTCAGTGTCATGATCTTTCAGAAATCATTCTGACATGCTGATGAAATCATCATATTAGAATGATTTCAATGCTCAACAAACATTTCCTATTATTATTAATGTTGAAATCAGTTCTGCTTAATATTTTTGTCATACTTTTTTCATACTAATTTAATGAGTCCTTGCTGAATAAAAGTATTCATTTCCTTCTTACTGACCACAAATCTTTAAATGTTAGTGTGTGTGTATTACCTTGAAATATCTTGATTTATTTTTTCCATCTGGTGGAACTATATTTTTAACCACACAGCCATGGTAGCCAATGAGATTCAGAGTAAGGTAAAATACATAATAATAATAATAATAATAATAATAATAATAATAATAATTATAATAATTGAACATAAGGCATTTTTCCCTCACCTTTTTCAGTAAATTAAATTGAGAAATATTTAATAATTTATTTAGAACCAATAAAAAATGAGGTTCCAGCATCCCCTGGAAAATGGATTGTCAGATGGACAACAATATTTTTTTTTTACTAAAGCATTTAATTTGAATTGAATTAAATTGATTCACAGAAATGATTTGAATGTAGAGTAGGAGCTCTAACATAGTTCTGCCACTGAAGTTTAAAGGTGTCATAGGTAATTGTCTTCAGAAACATTTTTTGTTATTCTGGTTGAAAGTCTCTTCACATACTGATAGCAATCATTAAGTTAAGTGGTCTAAATGTATTTATCTGTATTTATATATTCTGTGGAAGGTGTAGGACCAAGAAATGTTCGTCCAATCAAAACGCTCAGTCCGAGCGTTTTAATTTTCTTTCCTACCTGCCTGTCAACGTATGTATTTGCATACCTCTGCGCACCCTGTTCGTGCAGACACGATACGTCATCAGCGCGTTCACGGACGCTATTGCAGACAGAGCGAGAATGGCAGGCAAACAACCCGATCTTCCTTCCTGGTATTGTAGTACTTTTACTAACTGTGCTATAAAGTTTTCTCACCGGTGAATGACACATGATGTAGCCCAGCAG
>JAFVLL020007481.1:43549-88981 GCA_021397915.2 Tor tambroides
TCTCATTATTTGACTTAGTGGGAGCATATACAGGCTAAACAAGAGCGGTGCAAGAATTGAGCCTTGTGGGACTCCGCATGTCATGGACATCCACTAATAAGTAATTGATGACAGAATTGTTATTTAACGTCCACTAATAAGTCATTGATGACAGAATTGTTATTTAAGAGAAAAGAATGACACCTATAGAGCTTTGCTATCATATATTCAAGCAATGCCAGCCCTTTTATGTGCCTCACAGCAACTCTGCGTACTCTCAAATGATATTTTTTAATTACTTTAATGAATGTACACAAAGTCTTAAACAAGCTCAAAAATAGAGAGCAAGTGTCAAAGTGTCCAAAGAATGATGCTTTGCTTGACATCACAAATCTGTCAGATGACTGATTTTTTTTTTTTTTTTTTTTGATTTTCTCTTTCAATGTTTCTTTTGGAGCCTGATCACAGTCAATATTACTCTTAGTGTATATGTCTGGTGGAAACTGCCTCAGAGGTGAACACCATATTCTTTTTCTTGTGTGTGTGAGGAGGTGGAATAGAGTTATGGCTACACCGCCTGCCACTTCATTTAGTAGTTTATTTTAAGTCCATCAAAGAGTGCATATATGGGAGTGGAATAAAGACCCTTACTTTGTAGCTTTGTCCAACTCCGTCGGAGTTAAGTTCAGTGCTCACTTTCATGAACATCACATTATTCTTGCCTCTGTCAAAGTACACTTAAAGCTCTGCTGCAGTGCCGCTATCATCTGTCTCATAGCAACTGCCTTTTTAAGCTTTCTGCACCACCATGACATTTTAAAACTAATACACTGATAAAACCATTTTCAGGGAAAGAAACTGCAAACATTAGTCAAAGAAACAACAGGAAGATATTCAAAGCCTTTTCAAGGTAATTATTAGCTTTGAAATGTTTAAGAAAAAAGTCAGCGAAAGCCCTTCATTAAGGTCAGATAATGGATGAATATGGTAATATGTAGAGTCTCAGAACCAAAACAAGAAATGAAAGGCAGAAAATAAAGTCTCCCACAGAAAATGGTGAATATGAGGATGAGGTCATGAGGAAGACGAATTGAATGAAGCTGATTCTGTAAATAACATTTTCAGGGCAATATACTAGAGAATGTTAATGAAAATTCTGTCATTATTTACTGACCCACATCACTCCAAAATCACATTTTGTTTCATCTATGAACCCAGAAGGAGACATTTTTTTTCAGGAGCAGAAAGTTCCTCTTTTCCATGCAATTGCAATGAAAGGGGACTGAAATTTCAAGCTTCAAAAATGATATAAAACTACCATAAAATTAATGATAAGTCCTATGTTGTCACTATAAGTTACAGAACAGTTTAGAATTTTAAGTTATTCATTTAAAATCTTGTCATGTGCTCGAGGTGTATTCATGAGAAAAGATTCAAAGATTCAAATAGATTTTATAGTAAATTTCAGTCTGTTCCTGGGGTATTGCTTTCTTTTTGAAGTAAAGCACATATATTGGAGCACTGTTCAAATTCAGTGAAACCGGATGAAAAAGAAAACAGTACATTTTAATGATTTTTTTCCTTTTGTTCACAAGAAAGAAAGTGATAGTTTGACATCAAGTTAAGTACATAATCAAAACTGTATGACTGACATATTTAACTGACATATTTATACATCAATGATGCACTTGAATATTTTGTCATTTAAGTATATTTGACAAAACACATGGCTTTATTGTTTCTGAGAGAAAACCCTTTTCTGGCTAATATAGATTGCAAATCCATTTCCTTGAAAAATACACCCCAACATGTTGACCTTTAAATAGCATATAATTCTTTGGCTACATTTGAGTAATCAGAAATGTATTAAATATAGCCTATACAAAACAAGAACATTATTAGATTTCTTTTATACGATGACAAAATGAATACAAAGAAGGAAGAGCTAGTTACAGTCCACATATTAGTGTGGAATTGAATGAATTAGCCCTCAGACACACACAGGTTGAGTTGATTCAGATTGGGTTTATTAGTGCTGCTATGAGTGACACAGGTAGTGACGCAGTCTGATGATCACATTAAAAATACTCATTATATCAGATCACTTTACAATGAACTTCATTAAATTCTGAGCAGACTTTTAATGCTATTTATAGAATCTTGGTGTTTGTATAACACATTTATTGGCATGTTGGACATTTTATTTATTAGAGTCTGTATTTATAAATAGTTGTCTCAGTTTTGTACACAGCCATATGACATAAACCTGTGCATGCAAAAATTTCACTTTTCTGAGCACAAGCCTTTGCACTCATTACATACCGAAACACTTACACATAGGATTGCATAGGATTATGCGTATTACACATCTTACACAGAACAAACCATGATTAGTTGTTTTTACACAATATGAACTGAATTCAGATTAACTGGATCTTTTTTCCATATAATGACCCTGAATGGTAACTGGGCATGTCAGTCTGCCTAAAAATGATGAACGAAGTTTTATTTCTGGCTGAACTATTCCTTTTAGACTCACTGTTATCATTAATGAATAACCAATCAAGTCTCAAATGCCATAAACGTTAGCTGCTTCTCAAACATAATTAAGGCCTCCTTGCTTTTTTTTCTCTGTACATACACTGTAAGAAGCTCAATTTTGTAGCAACAGGGACTCCACGTGGAATTCAAAAGAATTGCAGGAGGCTATGGAACTCATTCACTTTTGTATTTCCTGGATCGATCAGTTAATGAGTTAGATATTATACCTATATAGGTATTGGGCGGACCATTTTAATTTTATTAAAATAATATATAAATTAATTATATAAGATTGGTTTTACTGCTTGCTTACAGAAAAATAAATAAATCACGTGACAATGAAAACTGGAGATTGCAATATAATAAAAAGTGTTTCAGAGGTCTAGATTTGCTCAGAATGCCCCTTTGATTCCTTCCAAACAACTGCTCGACATTTACTCTGCGTTAATATAGGCCTATAACGTCATAAATACATCAGTAAACAACGACCGCCTCACCTGCACCTGAAAATCTCATGTCTGCGGTGTCCTTAAAAATAAAATAAAAATGAAATAAGCTGATAATATATGCATATTAACATAAACAACACCAAAATGTTTTTTTTTAAATAATAAACATAAAAAAATCACAATATACAGCATGTTACAGATTATGCAAACAACAAAGTAAAATTAAATGGTGCCAGAGTATAATGATTTCAATAATGATACAGATAATTGTGGGATTACACTCTTTTCTTTTACTATCCCAGGGCCACTGCACCTGTGTGTCGTCTTTAGATGACGCTCACGCAGGTATCTTGCGTCATGCGCAGAGGCGGAAACGCGGAAGCAAAACTCAAGCACATTCCACGTCACTTGAGATGGATTTAGCGCGAGAGAGCCAGGATTCTGACGTGAGAATTTAGCGCTTTGACGTGAAACTCGCCGGATGTGATGCCACGAGCATTTTGGCTTCCCACTCAAACTGACAGCGAAGGGAATCTGAGAGGGTTGTAAACAGAGGTTTCATCTCAAGGTAATGTTTGTGTGCGGAGCTGTACTGCGGGCAGAGCGCTTTCTAGCAGGCGGCTGCTGTATGTTGCTGTTTTATTGGTTATCCCGTGTTTCCTGACGCCGTGTGTCCATCAGTGCGGATGATATGATGGATATATTATAATAGGTCTGTATTGGCAATTGCTGTGTCTCAAAACAAATCGAAATACCTAAATATAATTTTTGGGCTCTGTAGCAGTGCTACGATTCCCAAATATGATATATGCGGGTATACCCAAAAAAATGCTGTTTAGAAAGGCAGATCACATCAGATTGTAGGTTATGGGCCTTTTTGCTTTGATCCATAGATTTTCACACATAATGGATATTCTTACTTGTCGTAGTTTCTCTTTAGATTTTATGGCAGTTAAATTATTTATAACATTATTTTTGCTGGCGTATAATGCCTGTTAAATGTTTGTTATGTCAAATGTAATGTACCTGTTTCCCACAAAACCCTTATTATTATAGCTTATTTGCTATAATTTTTAACTTGCACAAAAGTTTCATGAATTGGTCTGTTGTTTATTACATTGGCGTTGTCATAATTATTATAATAAATGTCTTAAAATAATTAAGTGTGCTGTAAACATATAAACATGTCAGGTTAAGCAAGCTAAGTAATGCTGTCAAGGGTGTATCTCCAAATGTTATGGGGTGTGTACGTGTTTTGTAAATTTGTAAGAGGGAACACCTTCACATCACCTTTACTGATTTGCAGTGATTTCAGTACATTATGTATTGGCAGAAGGTCAGCACAGTATGCTTAATGTGCTGTAATTAATTGTGCTCAGCAAACAGTAATGCAGCTCTCCTGGATTTTTCCCTTGTGAGTCTAAATCATTGTGTCTGTGGTGGGAAATTAAGTTTTTGCCTATTAGACACAGAATGCTGAATTTTACAAGCCTTTCAGGTTTTTACCAGAAAATTAATTAGTAAATTTATATACAGTATTTTAATTTTTATTTTAATTAATTTTTTTAAATTCACATTTTCCCCACACTTGAGGACCACTGAGGACACTGTGACTGACAAGTGGACTCTAAAGTTGTTGTATTATTTTCTTTCCTTTTTCCATTAAAATACTAAGAATAATGATTGAGACTAAACAAATTAAACATTGTCTTAAACATTGTTCTTTCTTTTTTTAATCTATTTTTGACAAATATTTAAAAATATTTGGAATTGTGTAAATGTCAAAATCAAGTGAACGTGCAGTGCTTTTATATTTGTAATAGTTTTTTACTTACCTGAGATCCTTGGGATCACACACACACACACACACATATATGTATATATATATATATATATATATATATATACACAGTACTGTGCAAAAGTCTTAGGCCACAAGTATTTTCACCAACAAAAAATGTTTTTTCTGTAGTGTGTCAGCAGAAAATATCAGTTTACATTTACAAACATTATTTTTGCTATTAATTATAATAATCCAGTGAGATTTTTGTTTGCACAAGGAGTCTGACAACAGCCAGTGCTCCACACAGAGATCTGATCTCATCATCATCCAGTCTGTCTGGAATGACATGAAGAAACAGAACAAACTGAAACAGACTAAATCCAGAAGAACTGTAGCAACATCTCCAAGATGCTTCAAGAAACCTGACACACTACAGCAAAAGATAGAAATAACTGACTTAAAACCATTTTTTGTTGGTGAAAATACTAGTGGCCTAAGACTTTTGCACAGTACTGTATATATATGTATGTGTATATGTGTGTATATATATGTGTGTGTGTAAATATGTGTGTGTATATATATATAATATATATACATGCATAACAGTTGTAAGAAAACGGTAATATTTGTTTTAATTATAAAAAAATAATTTGAGCTTGGGAAAAGTAATTTTTTAAATAAACAGATTTACACTTTAGATTTAAACATCTTGATTTTGTTATCAATCATAGTATTTTTCACAGATTTATTTTAAATAAAGTATGTAATATTCTTAAAGAAATTGTTAACAAGAAAAAAAAAGGAATTAAACACTGTAACCAACAGTAATCTAGTAAGCCTGTGCTCACTGGGTGTCATATTTTCTTCAATAAAGACCAGGTAGTGTTCATTTTACATACATTACACAGTGTATCTGGCATCAGCTTTACAATATGTAGTGGCAAACTGGATATAGAGCAGCACAGTTTGAAATATGAAAATTATTCCAGTATTTGTCTTAGTTATTAGATAGAACTGTTAAACAAAGACAGTAAACTAATGAAGGCTCATATGCCTCTTGCCAACTTTCCCTATGCCTTTTTATCAAACTATTAACAAATTAGTTCCTCAAGCGTTACTTAATGGAGAAGCCAAAATTATTTTGCTGGTGGTCATTTCCAATTCTGATTGTGTCTCTTTGTTTAGGTTGGCATGCTGATTCTGATTTTGTCCTTTTACCTGTTTGCAGAGTGTCTGATCTGGTGCTCGATCTTAATGGGCGAATCAGGCACACGCCGCTCCACCCTGGTCTCCAGGCTTCCCATCTTTAGACGTAGCGTGCGAAAGAGGCAGGACTCGCTCCCCTCCTCGCCCTCCTCCGGTGGTGTCGGAAATGGCGTCCACACTTCCTCTCCCTCCAGCACGAATTCCAGCTCCAGCAGCACGAGCAAACGCCGCAGCCTGTTCCGCACACCGTCCCTCAGCTTCCACAGCAAGAGAAACAGCGACCCGACCCAGCTCAGCCTGGACAATCACAGCCAGGGGTCTGAAGCCACCTATCGAGACGGTTCCATCTCAAAGACACGGCATTCATTTGGATTTGGTGGACACAAGAAGAAGATCACCCGATCTCAGACGGAAGTCCTCGAGAAATCGTCCACCAACCGTAGCGTGTTTATTAATTGCATCAGCTCAGGGACCAACGAGGGAGATGATTCAGGGTTCCTCGACGATGTGAGCAGCAAGAGGTCTTCCAAACACAAGAAGCAGCTGCTGCCCAAGTCCTTATCAGCTCACCAACGGTTTTCCAAGAACTTGTCCAATGTCCCAGACCAGGATAAAGGTCAGGATGGTGTGGGAGATCCTCCTAAAACTGGTACCCCAGGTTCTTGGCCTGGAGAACTGGCTGAGAGTTCTCTACAGTCACCCATGATCTCAGAAGACCGCACCACGGCAATAACACCATCCGATTTTGTTCATGTCACCGAAGACTCTGTCTCAGAAGTGGACGCTTTGCCAGCCCCCAGTCCATCTGCTCCACCCGAAAACTTCAGCCAAGCTGTTTCTACCTCGCAGGTGTCCTTCACTCCAGCCCAGGCCAGCACGGAAAAGCACTTACTGCCAGATACCAGCCACACAGCCAACACACAGTGCGAGAGCACCACTGCCCATACAGAACCTGTAACGCTGCAGACAGTGAAAGAGCTGAACCCTAACACTAACCCTGACCAGTCAGAGGCCAGTGAGATAGAGCAAGCTCCAGAACTGAGTGAGGACAGCAGCTCCAATCCAGACACCCGTGAGAGGCGGTCCAGGAATACTGTGCTCATCCAGCAGACAGGGAGATCATCAGGCCTGAGCAGACTGGAGACCAGGCCAAGTCATCTGAGAAAGCCACACACAGGTAATATCAGTGAACTTAGTTTTATTTGTTTATATAGAGGCCGTTCTGCTTCTGTTTTGAGGGAAATTATTCACATACTTGCTCCATGACAGAAACATGTTAATCTTTGATCTTTAAACCAGTTCCACTAATCTTTCACTGAGATTTCATCTCTAGCTCTTATGACCTCAGAGCTTCCCAGATAACTTTCTGCTTCCATCAAGATAATGAACTGCTCTTTTGATGGACTCTTTAATATCACATGAGGCCATGGGTGATGGAGTTTCAAAGATTTGGGGAAAAAAAAATGCAACGGAAAACTATTGGGTACTACTGGTATTCAGTTGTAGTTAAATTGTTTTTTTTAAAACACAACAGCCAAATTAATTGTCTTCATGATTATTTTTAGTACATCATAAGGCAAAATGATGTGACCAGCTATCTGCATGTTTTCCTGCTATTACGTGGCTACAAATAAAAAAAAACAAAAAACAAAAAAAACAATAGGCCTGAAACATTGATGTGACTTGATATGTATTTATTATAGGAGAAGGGACCTCAGAGAGACGCAATATACATGAATCTAGCACAGCTATATGTACTTTTTTTTTTTGGCAACAACAGTCAATTATACTGTATTGGGTCAGTATACAAAATATTGAAACGCAAAATACTGTGATTGACTAATCAGCATGTAGTATTCCAGAGAGACATGTAATATGCTAATTGAGATGTCGGTTACTGCTGGAGGGATGTCAAACATCAGATACTATTAATGCCACATTATTTATTATTTGTATCATATTAATCTGTCACATAGGTAATTATCATATTTGTGGTTTTAAAAAAGGGCGTTGAACTCCAAGTCCTCATGTAATAACCTATAAAAGCTCTGCCTTACATGTAGCCTTAAACTGAATGTGAAACTGATCTTCACAGCTCTGGAACTGCTGAAAGCTTAAACTAGTATTTTTATACACGCAAACAAAAACTGGGATCTTCATTTAAGAAAAGCATTCCTTCCTCCCTTTGGAAACAATGCGTTGTGCTCCAGTTTGGCTGTGGTTTTCTTATAGCATGTGGTTTCCCTTCTGTAAATTATACTTACCTTATGAGTGCTTTCACTCCAGAATGCCTGTGGCTTAGAAACTAACCAGCTCTGCTGTATTGAATTTCCTCTGGTTGTGACCTGATATTGGCTTTATACGGATCCTCCTGCAGGAGAGAGTGAACTCTACACTCACTGGTTTCATTTACAATTATAGGCTTGGGGTCATTCATTAATATTCATGTAAATGATTAAGCTCTTTTTAAGGTTATTAAGATGATTTTAGTCATACTCATTTATCTTTAGATAGAAGGAATATATGCCTGGATACAGTCAAGTCTGTTGTTTACCATGTTGGCAGCAGATTATTTTGTCAAAACAAGTTTTCCAGAAACCCTTTTTGTTTAATTTAGATATGCTGGAAATTTGAGCCAGTTAATGTTTTGGATGGTTTTATTTAAAAAAAAAAATTTTTTAACAGTCCTTTTCTGCATTTTTTCTTGTGTCGGTGTAGATTTTGGTCTTTCACTGAGTATCAGTATATTTTCTTTGCAATGCTTGTGAGTATTTGTAGCATCCAGGATTAAAGCATTTATGATGATGGTACTGTACTGAAACAGAATTAATGATTCTTTGTTAGGCCGTTATCCATGGTTTTTTAGATTTTAATATCTATTTTAAGAGATAAACTAAATTTAGTTTATGCAACTCTGATGCAGTGGGTGAGTTGTAGTTTGTGCCCTGGGCTTAATACTACTTCTTTGTGTATTTAATATCTTTGCTACATGATTTACATCAGATTGTGACCTACAGCCTAATTTAAAGTCCACTGAGATCTGTCTCTGTACATACAGCAAGATACTGTAGAAATGTTAATCATTCAGTTAAAGGGAAGAAACTTGATAACAAGGTGGTTTCCATATTTATTTTTTCCACTGCATTTGAATATTGTTTTCCATAAAAGTGGAATTCACAGTTGCAGTTTAAAAGCATTCATATGTATTTTCCATAACCCTTTATATATAAAGTGTATATCTTGGATATATATGTTCATATATCTTATGTACACTACCATTCAGATGTCATGTTTTTGTACATACAAATATTTATTAATTACTAATATTTTATTAAATATTTTACTGATATTTGTATATAGATACTAATGTTAAATATTTTTATGATCATATTTGTAAATCTATATATATATATATATATATATATATATAAATAATTTATATATTTTAAGATACTTAATATCCTTATATAAAGTGTAATTTATTTCTGTGATGCAAAACTGAATTTTCAGCATCATTACTCCAGTCTTCAATGTCACATGTTCCTTCAGAAATCATTCTGATATACTGATCAGTGTTGGAAATAGTTGTGCTGATTATTATTTTTTATTTGGAACGGGTGATACTTTTTCAGTATTCTTTGATGAATAAAAAGAAGAGCATTATTTAAAATATTAACCTTTTGTAACGTTTACTACCATAGATAATTTTGGGGTCAGTAATTTTTTTCTTTCTCTTTGAAAGAAATTAATATTTTTACTCAGCAAGGATGTATTAAAAAAGTGATAGTAAAGACTTTTATTGTTAGAAAAGATTTCTATTTTGAATAAATGATATTAATTTTTAATATTAACCCCAAAAAATTATTGTACACTGCTACATAACTCGGAACTGCTGGCCAGCAGCTCTTGAGGGATGTGATTCTTTATAATTCTCTAATCTATTCTTCACAGTGTCCATGTGCAGCAGCGTGAGCCCGTACCATGAGGTGATGCGCATGGAGAGACGTCTGCGGTCGTCCTCTGAGGGTGCTGGAGGACCCAGACTTCACCTCAACCTCAGGGATCCTCATTGCATGGAGGGCAACACTTTATCCAAGCAGAGAACCAGTTCCTCATCTTCCAAACTGGGAAGCCTGGTAAGTATAATGCCATTCCACTGCTCAAGCTCACATTTTCAAAAATCAGTCGTAGATTAGCTCGTCTATTTGATTTAAATGCATAACTGTCTTGTAAAACCATTGATGTAGGTTCTCACTGCTTCTTTCCGAGGGATTAAATTCCCACCCAGCGATATAACCGCAGTGCTTAATTAAACAGACAAATCCTCTCACACCATTTTACGCAGCAGGTCAGCAGGCCAGTATCCATGGGTTACTTTCCCTCTCTGTAGAAGATCTCTGTAGAAGATTTTTTTAAAATATTTATGAATAAAAACTGCAATAGTGTCGAAATTATATATTTATTTATTTATTTATACAACAGTTCTGTCTAGTCCTCGAATCTGATTGGTAGGGCTGGGACGATAAATCGTTGCAGAATCGATTCATGGATCGATTCTGATATTTTCCGAATGCATCGCGATTCCTCTGGAATCGATTCTGAGCTTAGATTTTAACAGTAGATGGCGCTCTACTCTAATTTTTGTCTGCACAATCAAATGCTCATGAAGAAGAGCGCTGAAGAGTGCTTGTGCGTTCCATAGACATAATAAATACACAAGCCCACTGTGAACACCCTTGTAAATTGTTTCAACCTTTTCGAATTTTATGAATGATTATTTTAGGAACAAGTGTGTGTAAGGATTTGGAAACAAGCAGAGTACGGCTGTTTGTAAGGCATGCAGTGCCATCTGCTGTTAAAATCTAAGCTCAGAATCGATTCCAGAGGAATCGCGATACATTCGGAAAATATTGGAATCGATCCATGAATCGATTCTGCAACGATTTTTATTGTCCCAGCCCTACTGATTGGCTGGTAAGGTTGCGATATTAGAGTGATAGCAGAGCTCCGCCCAAATACACTATTTTAAAAATAATACTGTTTTGTGTCATAGAATGCAGTTTTAAGATTTTTTTTAGGCGCAAATGTACTTGCTTGGACTTCAAATATGCAGATTGTTAATAAAGATAATGTCTATTTGAAAATTTGCTTCAACGTTTTTGGAGATGTGAGATCCAGGGCTTCAGTGGCCGTTCAGCACTCATTACACCCGCCGAGAGCGCCTCACCACGGCCAGATCTTCTGGAATTTGCCGCTGGCTCTGATGTCTCTATAGTGGTTAAACATAGATATTTTTCGTTTTGGGTAAATCTAACGGGCAGTCTTTGGTCTCATTAATCTATTATTTATTCCAGAGCAAATAGTTTTGGCAAAATCTCATCATGTTTATGTAACTTCAGTGTTATATATCAGAGCGCTGCCTTTGTACTTTTGACTGAATTGCCTAGCAACTTTTATGCTGGCTGTTGTTGTTGTTTATTAAATATTATTATTCATAAATAATATTTTATATAAATAATATTAGTATTTAGTATTAGGAAACTGTGTGTTTGTGTTCATAATGGTGATTTTAGTTACATTGTTCCACCAGTAGATGACGACAAGAGACTGTTTTACAGCAGTAAAACTGCAGTAAAGACTTTTAAATTGAAAAATACTAAAGCTTTTGAACAAGGAAGTTATTTTTTCTTTCAAAACCAGCTTGTACGCAGCCAACAAATGCACTGAGCAGCGCTGTCATCAAGAATCATCTTTAACGGATAAAAGGATAGTACGAGCCAATCGGACATTCAAACTAATGTTTTATTGTGAATATGATTGATCTGAAGAATGAATGCTCTATCAGATGCACGTAATTAATCAGGATCGCTCAGTAAATCTCTCTCTCATACACATAATACACTGCTTTTACTAAAGTAATACCATAAGCTTTTAATGAAGCAACTCAACGTTCCTTCGTTACTAGTTCTAAAGTGACGTTTTCAAATTAGTAACGGAGGCTTGGGCTCAGCTGTTAAACTGTCAATTTAGATTTGAAGGAAGTAGTTCTCCACAAAAGAGGGCTTTTAAAGACACTTTGTTGTTGTTCCTAATTTATTTACACACTTGTGACGTCAAACTGTTGTGTAAATGCAATATCACACTCGTAGACGTGAGATATGGCTGTATATCGGCATGCTGTGCTGAATCCCAGCCGTGCCAATATACAGCCATATCTCATTTCATAGTGTCTAAATTATAATACAGTGTGTATAATATAAAACAGTGAGACAAACAAAATATTCTTAATCATGTACTGGTTGCTCATTTCGATGCAATTATAGTGAATGGAAACTGAAGCTTTCAAGCTTCAAAAAGACACAAAAGGAGATGAACACACATAGCTATTTTATGACTTCAGAATTATTGTAATATATTGTGTATATATACTGTGTATGTTAAATGTATATGCACGTATATGTACATAGTAATGAGCCCCAGTCCTCATTATATTGAAAAGGGTGGGCAAGATATTCTTCAAATATTCATGCTTTTATGTTCTACAGAATAAAGAAAGTCAAATGCGTAATTAAATATAGCGCAGTTGTGTGTATTTAAGACAATGTATAAATACACCTTTACTTGAAAGTTCCAGGTTCTGCTGAGTCAGTATTATGGCAGAACTTAGATCTGAAGAAAAAAGAACAATCAAAACAGCTCTGAAGAGTAATTGAAAAGCCCAAAGCAGGTGAAAGATATAAGAACATTTCCAAGCCATTGATAATTCCGTGGAGTGCAGTTAAATCAATAATTACGAAATGGAAAATTGTGGCACTGGTGTGAATCTACCTAGAGCAGACTGTCCTCAAAAACTGTGCGAGAAGCAGTCTTGCGTGATGCTTCATTGTAACCTAATCACTAGGTCTCATGGATTCTCATTCACAAGTTCAGTTTCATTAGAAATATTGTGAAATATCTAGTTCACAACATAAAACAACCTTTTTGTACTGCAAGTATTTATTAAAGCCACCATCTGTTTATTAAAAGCAGACTACAGAAAAATATTGTCCTTTAATCTCTTCACAAGACCTCACAATAAACCTGTGGATTATGGGTAATAACAGGAGCACTGTTCACAGCAGGCCATTTGAAGTCCAACAGTGATTGTGTTGAAGTTTGTTCAAGGCGGTGGAGCACAAGCAGTTCTTTAATTCTTGTAGTGGTGTTTCAAATATATGTACAGTGCTAACTGTTAGTATGCTAAAGTACTACCAAAGACTTCAGATACAAAGGCAGTGCACTCATCTTACTATGATTGGGAGAAAACATGCATTATGGTGGATTAAGTCCCAGCTTCTAAATAAGAGAGCCGGTTGGTAAAGTCATCACATCACTGCTGCCATTAGAAACTCTGTTTGACATAGAAACAGTCATTGTCCTGATACTCGTGTTTAGGACTGATAGCACATGTGCATTGGATGGGCCAACCTGAAATGTAAGCTTTTTCTAATGTTATTTGAACATAAAAACAACAACATTTATTTACAGTTTCTGTCAGATTTTCTTGATTTGAAATATGTGATGTGGCAAGCAGTTTTTGAGATTTCCCCTTTCAAGTAGATACGATTTGGCCTTGGACGCCCGAAATAGCTGCCAGGAGGCGTTGCAAAAATCGCTGCTGAGTGAACAGACTTTCTTTGAAAGGGACTTTGTTACTGCACACTTTCAGCATACTAAAACATAAATATTGTGTCACTATTTAAATGCACCAATGCAGAAAATATTAACTAGTCAACCTCTTAAGTAGTTATTAGATGCGTAATAGAATAGTCAACCATACTAACCCATCCCTATTCACTAGTAGCTTGCTACTTGAAAATTTACACTGATTTGAAAACAGGAGAACTACTGTCATGCTACTGAAAAATGTCCTCTATTATTTAAAAGTTTGGGGTTGGTAAGATTTTGTAATGGCTTTGAAAGAAGTCTCTTATGCTCACCAAGACTGCATTTATTTGATCAAAAATACAGAAAAACAGCAATATTGTGAAATATTATTACAATATTAAAACAGAACATTTATTTAAAATATTTTAAAGTGTAATTTATTCCTGTGATGGCAAAGCTTAATTTTCAGCAGCCATTACTCCAGACTTGAGTGTCACATGATCTTTCAGAAATCATTCTGATATATTAATTTGGTGATCAAGAAATGTTCCTTTATTATCAATGGTTTTAATATTTTGTGGAAAAATGTAACACAGGATTCTTTGATGAATAGAAAGTTCAAAAGAGCAGCATTTATTTTTAAATAGAAATTGTGACATTATAAATGTCACTTTTGAATCCTTTAAAGCATTCTTGCTGAATAAAACTATAATTTCTTTCATGAAAAAAAACCTTACTGACCCCAAACTTTTGAATGACTAAAAAAAAAAAAAAAAAAAAGTTAATGGTGACTATTTTTAGCTGGTGCTGGTCATTGGTGTGTTAGGGCTGATAGGTAAAGAATTAAGCTTGAGTGAGATTTTAGACAAAACCCTAATAACCCTAGTAATCATACTTTTGGCTAGTTCCTACTAGTTCCTACTTCCTACTGTTTTGTTTCTGAATAATGTAGCCTGCACCTGCACAGCTTGAGGCCAAAGTAATTGCTCTTGTTTTCCAGTGTAGCGGAGGAAAACGCCACATCCTGTGTTATTGTTCTTTAATGCTTGCTAAAGTGCCACTGCTAATTTGTCATCAAGTCATGTGCTGTGCAAAATTTGTGAGTGAGGGTTACCTTTACCGTGGTTGGGCTGACCTGGCCTTTCCATTTACGTTATCCTGTTTGGCAGTTGTTCTTGGATGAGGCTACATCCTGAAGGCAGCATGTCTCATCAGGTTTGTCAACAGAAATCGGAAATCTTAGGAAACGTGTTGTATGTTTTGGGTGACTTTGGAGATCCAGATTCTTGTAATATCGAAGCTGTGCCAGATGAAGTTAAATGGATATGTGAGCCTACGTTTTAATTGACGGATTAACGGATTTGTCGAAGGAAAATCCTCTTCTACGGTGAAGTCAAGTTCAGAGAAAGGGCAGCATTTTGCATTGTGCAAGCTGCATGGAACAATGAACATTGTTATCCGTGATGACCGATTTGCGAATGAATGAGTCGGCTCTTAATGAATCAGTCTCAAACATGTCCCAAACTCACAAGTTGTTTGTATGAATTGGTATAATAACTGACTCGCTCACTGAAGCGTGAATCATTTTCAGAATGAACCTAGGCATGAATAACAGTGATGTTTATTTTTTTTTTGAAAAAATAAAAAATAATTAGTTTTCTGAATGTTCCATTTTAAAAGCCTAGGTGCTACCTACTCATTTTTAATTTAAGTTCTTATTAAAAAAAATAGATTTTGTGTGTGTGTGTGTGGATTCTGTTTTAAAGTCTTTTTTTTTTAGAGTTTTCCAAGCTGATTCTGTAATCACCAAAGAATGTAAATGCTCATTAACATACTAACATACTTTTTATGGGGCTGACTCGCGTAACATTTTATGTAAACACAAAGACAGACAGGAAAAGGGAAGTATTCCTTTGTCACAGTGAGAAATTGTGGTTATGCTCACTGCTCTCAAGGGAAGCATGCCATTTACTGCTCTCTGTGTTCTTCAGACATTAACATTTGAGGAACTACAGTAGTTTCCCATTTCTGTAATCTCTGGCCAACACGCTAGTAAATCACATAAGTGTTGTTCGGTAATTTGGCTTTGCCTTTTGCAGCTTCATTTGCATCAAGATGGTTCTTGTTTGATACAGCCTAATTGTTTTTAGCTTGCAATCAGCCTTCATATTGTAGAGCAGGAGACTTTGGTCTTGCTGATGAATGAAAGAAACATTTGGCAGCAGCCAGTGCTGGTTAGCTGAATGTGCCTTAAGGGTCTGAGTTTCACTTATGAGAAAGCTGGCTTATTGAATCAGACATTATTTTGTCCAATACGTTGTGGCCTAGACTTGAAATTCGGTCATATTTGTTTAACTGAGGTTGTCTCTGCAACGCTATTGATATAACACCAATGACCGGCACCAACTAAAAATAATCCCTACTGATTTAAAGGGTTAGCTCACTAAAAAATGAAAATTCTGTCATTAATTTCTCACCCTCATGTCGTTCCAAACTTGTAAGACCTTTGTTCATCTTCAGAACACAAATTAAGATATTTTTGATTTAAATCCAAGAGCTTTCTGACCCTCCATAGACAGCAACTGAACTACCATGTTCAAGCCCCAGAATGGTAATAAGGACTTTGTTAAAATAGTCTTTGTGACATCAGTGGTTCAAACCTAATTTTATGAAGCTACAAGAATACTTTTTGTGCACAGCGGTCATGTCTTAATTTTTTTTTTTTTTTACAATTTCTCCTTACAAATACTTCAGTATCTCACTACTGTACCAAGAGGCATGTGTTCTTAACACGTCTTGCAATGGATCTTAAGTGCGGATGGGCGCCCCAAGTTCAGATCGGGTCATTTCTTAATCCCTAGGATATATTTGTACAAATGTTTTCTGACTCCACATAAGAATTTCTGGTAGCAGCACAGATTTCTGGTTCTGAATGTGTCTGAGGGTGTATCCTTGCATAACCTTCTAGTGTGAAACCTGTTAGATTGCCTCTTCAAATAGTGTTTCTTTGTTTATTTTCTCACAGGGATATTTTTTTTAAAGTGATTTCTGAAGTACAAAAAGAGGAACAGTTGTTTTCATTGCCATTGAACTGTTTTGGCCTTTTTGTCAAGGGACGCAGGATATTTCGTTAATAAGTAAAGCATGTTTTCTCTTGACACTGACATGAAAGATCAGAAAAATCAATCTGAACATCGGGAGATGGAGAGTGAGTCACACCAAATGTCAGCTCTCTGTCACCACCTCAATCCCTTAGAAATAAATGCTTGAGGGAAAAAAAAGACTCTTTTCATCACCTCTTTTTTTTTTTTTTTTCCCTTTCACGCAGACATTTTTATCGAGCACTTGCAGTTTTTGTCCTTTGTGCTCCTGTTGTCAATATCTGTGTCTATGATTAGTGACCTTGTTGATTGAGACAGTTTGCATGCATATGCACATAAACAACCTGTGTTCGGCCGTTTATGTTCACAAGGACATTTATTAACCTTGACACTGTTGTTTTTTAATATATCTAAATAAGCTGTCTAAATAGGTCACTGAATAAGGCCATTCACTTAATCAATATTACATTCTTACTGAGATTATAACAGTAGTGATGCATTATGTTCATTTTGTCATTTGGCATCGTAATATTTCACGGAGGTAAAGGGCAGGCCGTTTCATATCCTGAGAGTCTTAATTAGGTGCCCAGCGACCCTTTAATTTCTAGCAAAGTCAAAGTTAAGGCACTTTGCTCTGTCCTGCTTAATTAGCCACAGAGCTGCGCTTTTCCACTGTAATAGGACATAATAGCTGCTCTTTTGCCTTTTTGTCTTTTACATGCACTTTTAAATAAGATTAACTTGAAATACTCCATACAGTGCTTTGCTGAGTCTGCCTTGTGTGCTAGAATAAACAACCCTGTTTTAGTGTTATTTTTTCTTACCTTTAGCTTTCAATCTTAAGGTGTTTTTTTTTCATGTTGGACACAAGATGGCAGTGTGACACTTTGAAAAGCATCACCCAGAAGCCCACTTTGGTTTGAGCGATATACAGGTTTACTGCTTCTTGAGTGCACAGTTGAATTTTTTGCGCTGTTTAGTCAGGTTGCTGTGGAGGCGTCTTTGAATCAAATTAAATCCTCTTTTGTCATCTTGCTTTAACGAAGAGACCATGACACGCAGTTGGAGGTTTGAGCTGAATTTAAGAAAGTCATTAGCCACTTCTAACTGTAGAGACATTAAAATGGATTCTAAATATTTCATAACTACTAAAATATTAGTCTTGTATGGATATAAGGTCTCAACAGTAAGAACAAGTTTATTTGTCCACATTTTTAACATTTTTGCTGGCTTCACCACAAACAAATGACACCGTATGTATTTATGTAAAAAAAAAAAAAAAACTCTCTCTATATATATTCACTAAATTATGTACTAAATTATGTAAATATTTAAAATAATGAATAATACTTTTAATTTAGATTATAAATCTAAATTTATAAAAAAAATATGTAAATTTTTTTGCAGTAAGAATTGGAAATAATATATACTATAAATGTATATTTATTATATTCCTTAATTATAAATTCATTAAATATGTGAAACTACATATTGCACAGAAGGTAAAATGTACCCAGAACCATATTCATGGAGCTCTCCATAGTAAAAGTGTTTTATTTTGACCCTTGCATGATAGTTTTTCTCCCTTCTCCAGGATGTTTTGAATAACCTCGGCTCATCTGAGTTGGATGAGGATGACCTGATGCTGGATCTTGATCTCTCTGATGACCAGCGACCTCACCATGGTATGTTTTTACCAGACTCCAGTTGCTCTCTCCTTTTAGCTTCAGACTCTCAAACATGTATTATGGCGTTTATCTCTCATTCATATTCATGCTGTTAAATCTCTGAATATCTTGTTGTAGTAATTACACATTCTTATAATAGCTGCATCGCTTGAAGAAATGATTTTTCCCGTAGATAAAAAAGATATGAGACCTTATCCCCCCTCCCCCCAGCTTTAGCTAAAGAAGACTTGGGCAAATCTTCCGATTTTAATACCTTGTAAAATATTACACCATAAAGTTATGCACGCATACAATTATGAATTAGTCATGTCGTCATCTTAATTTTCCAAATGCTCTGATATTTCAGGAGGAGTTACATCAGCACATGTGACTCCACACGTTAACATGCACCACAGGCAAAGCCTCTAGACAGATAAACACTGCGAATGTCATTGCTGATATTTACTAAAGCAGTTTTTTTTTTGCAAGAGAAGTAAATATCGCAGTGCCTGTGCATGAAGTCATTTTGGCATGAACTTCCCCTAGATCAGTGGTTCTCAGCTGGTTTTGCTGCAGGACCCAGATTACACACTGGACAAGTGGCGACCCAACAAAGTACAAAATTTTGTTTGTTGTACAAAAATGTCTTAAAAATATGAATACATTTCTTATTTCAGGGAAATAAAGTTGAAGCTTATTTTCACCCAGAAGCTTTTTCTTTTTTTAATTTGCTGTTACAGCCTCACGGGAGGATTCCAGTCAATCCCTTGCATCATGCCTCAACCTGCTGCTGCCTTCACCCCTGGAGACCTCCACCGACCGGACACCCAAGGAGCTCCCCCTCAGGTATCTCTTCCTTACTGAAGTTTCAACTCTCAATTTCACAGACGCACTGTGAACATGAATGTTTCGACAGGGGGGATAATGTTACATGCTCACTTTAATGATTCAGTAATGGTGTTTACCTTGTTACAGACCACACAATGATCATCCAATTGTTTTATGAACATGAACTGATTTGCAGATCTCAACAACAAGGATTTTTTCTACTGGTCCAATCATACTTGTAGTTCAGAATTGTTACTTGCCTGCCAACATTTTCACCGGCACAACAGCAAAATGGATATTAGAAATAGATTTTTATTTATTTATTTTTTAAAGAAATTAGTACTTTTTTTTTTTTTTTTATTCCGCAAGGATGCAGTACATTCATCAAAACTGAGTAGTAAGGCATTTATAGTAAAGGCATTTACAATGTTACAAAATATACATTTCAAATAAATGCTGTTTTTTTTTTTTTTTTACTTTGTATTCATCAAAAAAGTATCACTGTTTCCACAAAAATATTAAGCAGCATAATTGATTTCATCATTGATAATAAAATATTTCTTGAGCACCAGATCAGCATATTAGATTTCTGAAGGATCGTGTGACACTGAAGATTGGAATAATGGCTATTGAAAATTCAGCTTTGCCATTACAGGAACAAATTATATTTTAAAATATTTCAAATATAAAACAATTATTTAAAATTGTGATATTTCACAGTATTACTGTTTTGACTATATTTTTGATCAATTAAATGCAGTCTTGGTGGGCATATAAGAATTATTTTTAAAAAAACAGTTCAAAACAATTTAAAATCTTCAACAATTAGTCAGCACTGCAGTGCAGAGACATTATTAAATTCATATTTGTTCTATGTCAGCTCTTTTACTAAAACATTTCAGTGCTTACTGTTTTTCGATCCTAGAGTGATAGTTCAACCACAAATGAACGTTCTGTCTTCCTTTACTCACTTTCATGTTGTTTCAAACGTCAGTGACTTTTGTTTTTTTTTGGTCCATACACCAAATAGCATCTTTTGTGTTCCACAGAAGAAAGGATGTCATTCAAGTCATCTGTGCTTCAGTTTATGATGTATGTTATGTATATATGCAAGGAAAAGCTATTACATGTTTATAAATAAACCTTTAATAACATAACATTTAATGTATATAACTGGAAGTTTTGGCTGAATGTTTGAAAAGAAACTAACATTTACTAACAGAATTTTTGACACGTACAAAAAAGCAGAAAGCATGTCAAATGATCCATCATCATCCATCATGTAAATAATGATGGATGATATATTGATGGAAAGAAGTTTTTGTTTACAGAGATTTGCAGTCTCACTGTATGTGTGGTATAAGTATATTCTGCAATTCTGAGAATTTTCATTTTGGAGCATCAGTACTCATTTGAGGGATTGTCCTACTATGTTAATCAGGAGCGCAGCTTTAGCCAGATTTGAAGCATTTTGATGAAATGAATTTGCAGAGTACCAAGTAAACTACAACGATCGCTGAATAGCATGCCAAGAATTACAGTCATGACAATGTTGACATGAGAATAAACTAATTTATACAGTTGTGTTCTCAGTGGAAGCGAGTCCTACTTCATCCACTGCTTTGCATCTTGTTCCCTAAACTATCAAACTTTCTCTGATGTATTGACATGGGCATTGACGGCGCCGACAGTTTGTATGATTTGATAACGTTCTCTCAAACTGTGTCTACTCTGACTGGCAGTTTCATCCTCATGCGAAATGACAGCAGAGTCATTTCAGAGCTGGATGAATCCCATGTGGACACAGAGCAAATTATATTAACATGGAAATTAGCCTAGAAAATTGAATACATTTCCTGACCTTATAATTATTTGTACAGTTTTTAGAGCATGCCCCAAAATAGAGCGGGTTTATTTTGAAATTGTTACAGAATGTACCCAAACTACTATATGCCAAACTACTTGTAATAAGTCCTGTATTTGTTTCCAGTATAAGTAGAAGGTTTAATGTTTAAATGCAACACTGCTGTGCCAAATATTACCTTATATTGCTGAAAGGTTATGAGAAGTACTCTTCCAAACCTACACTGTTATATGACATTTTATAGTATATTTGAGCTACCGAATGCCTCAAAAGCCATGCTAGAAAGCATATTTTGGCCTTGTCAGCAGGTGGTGATTGAATGACCTTGTCTTGATATCTTTGAGACAGTTTTGAATGAGATTTCTTACCGAGTAGCCCTGCAAGCTACTTTTTTTGGTTATTGCTGCATTTGAGGAAGTTCTGTGTTTATTTTCTAAATTTATGGCACCCCAGGACTGTTCTGTTCTCATCATGTTAGAGATCTTACAGTTTGTGCTATGATTGTCTGACCCTGTTATTGCCAAGGGTTTAGGATTTTTCATTGTCAGCCTGGCTATTGCTATTCATGCTGGGCTAGCTAATTTCACTAGTATTATTTGTGGCATGGTATGCTGTATTAACAGTTTTTAAAGAGCATTTAAAGGGATAGCTCACCAAAAAATGAAACTTCTGTATACTTACAGTACTTGGCCCTATATCATTTTAAACTCTTATGCTGTTACTTTTCTGTGAAAAACAAAAGCAATATCTTAAATGTTGAGTATCTAGTTTTTGTCAAGTTTTTTTTTTGTTAATAAACATCAGTTTTCTTAAACCAAAAAGACAGAAAAACACCATGAAACAATGGCAGAAGCAGTCTATATGACTTGCACACAATACTTTGAGTCTTCTGAAGCTGTATGATAGCTTTGTGTGAGAAATAGACTGAAATTTAGTTGTTTTTTTCCTGCTATTGCGTCTCTCAAATCTCATTCCACATATAGTACAGTTTAAAAATGTGGAGTCAGTAAGATTTTTTTGGACTTATCAGATTCATCAAAACTTACATCATTTGTAAATTTATAGAGATTGTATAGATTGTCTTTTCTTTTTCAAAATAATGCTGTACTTTTAAACTTTCAACAAACTTGAGGATAATATTATTTCAGATAGTGAGGATAATAAATTTCAAAATTTAGAATAATAATAATTATTTCTTAAATGTTTAATAAGTGTTTCTTGACCACCATCTCAGACTATTAATAATTTCTGAAGGATCATGTGACAGTTAAGACTGGAGTAAATGTAATGGTAAATTACATATTAAAAAATATTTTTCAATAGAAAACAGTTATTTTAAATTACAATAATATTTGACAGTATTACTATATATATATTTTTTATTAAATAAATGTAGGGAGCATAACAGATTTCTTAAAAGCATAAAATCTTCCCAACTCCAAACTTTTTTGAACAGTAGTATATTTGGATGCATCACATTTGAGTATGACATGTATCTGATCGTGTGAATAATGACTTAAATTTCAATCTGTTCCTTACACAAAGCTTGTAAAGAATACAGCTCACCAGTCATGGATTTTTCTTTTATTTACTAGAGCTCTGCCTTCCATAATCACTGTGAACTATTGTTATATGGAAAAAGAATGCTTTCCATAAAAGCTGCATACAACACGAGGATGAGTAAATAATCACAAACTTTCATTTTTGGGTGAACTATCCTTTTTGTTGCTCTTAGCATCTAATAATTCACCCAGCATTGAAAATAATGAAACTCAAAAGAAGTAAAGTAGTTGGCTTTTTCTCATGTTTGTCAAATTCATCATTCGGAAGACTGGAGAGAAACGGCTTCAAAGATGCATGGGATTGCGGTATAGTGTCATTATGGTGGGGAGGTGTCAGCTAGTATAGATGTCTTTAATGGACAGTGGCTGGGAGGCCTGTTTTCTGCTGTGAGTCAGCTCAGCTAGAGTTGAGGATGCACTGTTTGATGGGCTATAATCCTACACCCTGACTAAGTGACAAGATATATTATCCCAAGGCGAAATCTGGGCTGTTGGTGTGGAAAACGCATCAGCTGTCAGCGAGACTGATGCTCGGCAGCTTGTGTTATGTTTTTCTCGCTCAGCGACGTAGCGCTAGCCCATTTTACAGCTCTGAAGAGAGGCAGAAGGAAGTGTTTTGCTCTGTGAAGGGAGGCAGAAAGATGAAGCTATAGGAAGAGACGAAAAAAGAGCTCAGTCCATCTTAGCAGTCTGCCAAAGACAGTGTAAAGGTTTATGATTGGTTTTCTCTTATACAGCTTTCATACAGAGAGAGTCACAGTTTAAATGAAAGGAAACTGAAATCCTCAACCATATCTCCCCCCCCCCCACCCCCCTCAATTTGTGAGGAACAAAATGACCAAGTCTTTATTGCGGTTTGATCTGATTTAGTTGCAAGGTCGTCTAGGAGGAAAAAATCTAATTGTTCGTAAGACTCATTCAGTTTCCTGTATACTTTGTCTAAATCATATTTTGTTCATCTTTTCTTTAGAGGTGCACTCAGTCATTTTTTCCTCATTAAAAGTTTCATGCAAAGAAATGAATAACTTTTTTTTTTTTTTTTTTTTAAATTAATATGACTTGAAAACTCCAGTGAAACCTAGAAAATCTGTTGTAACTTACAAGGAGACTCTTCCTGGTGACTTCCATGAACAGGCATGTTTGCTATAGAGCTGCACTGCCAAAATGTTGATCTGTAGGTCAAACCAGAAAGTGAATTCAAGTCCCCAACAGAATTCATAATAGGTTAGAATAGGTATTTTTGATTAATAAATAAAAAAGGTATTACTTACTACCCTAAGCTAAGGATGCAAGTTTGATTCACTGAACATATAATTTGTAATTTGTCATTCATGTTGTTCAGCTAAATGTCTTCAAGTCACGTATATCACAGATATTTTACTCGTAAATTAAAACTGTATTTATTAAAACCCATTAGCAATCCCTGAGGGAACTCTGGAATTAGAGAACATCCTAATTGTCTACAGTGTTCAGGACTAAACTGAACAGTTCTGTATTAATGCACTTCTACTGCTACTCTTACAATTTCTATTATGATTCATTCTTATAGATATTTTATAATTAAATTAAGTTCATTTATAATTTAATGAATTAAATTAGAATGAATAATAATTGTCAAAATATTAATTTATAATTAATAGTTATTACATCATTTTAAAAATTACTATTATTTAATAATAATAATAATTTCATGTTATTTGTAAAGCACAATCTCTGGAATCTGGAGCTCTGGAAACCCTCTAAATAGTGTAATCATGTTTATTGTCATTATTAATAATGATATTAATATTTAACAACAACAAAAAACAACTACTGCTAAAATAACAAGAAGAATATAAAAATATTAATAATAATTTATCATATCAATAATGATGACAGTAAATAATAATACCAACAATAGCAAAAATGCTTTATTACTACAGTGCACAGCATAAATGTGTACACCCCCTCTGAATAAATATAAAAGATGTACTTTCTTAATGATCACTAATATATTTCATGGAAAGATGGCAAAATTGAAATGTATTAAACATATACTTAATAAAACCAACAAAATATATGCCAATATTTTCTGTAAGATAAATTAGCCAATTTTGTTTAAATGAAGGATTGCAGAAATGAGTACACACTAGATTTAGTTCAGCAAATGTATAATATACTAGTACTTAGTATGTCCTCCAGAACTTTAAGTATACTGCTCTGACCCTTCTTGGCACTGAGTGTACAAGTTCATGACAAATTTTCACCTGTCCTGTTTAACTCCTGGAGGACGACCTCCTTAAATGCTCTGGTCTTTAATGGGGAGTTTCGCTCAGCTCGTCTCTCGTTGAATCCCCCACAGCTGCTCAAGAGCTGCTCAAGCTTTTTATCACTTTGATAAAAAAAGAATCTTATTTTGCTGAATAATTTTGACATTCTTCTTTGGTCAGTTGATCAAGCAGGCTTGTTGGAACATTATATCTCTAAAGGAAAGGAAAGGAAAGGAAAGGAGGTGAGTTGTGGCGTAGTATGGTGACCCATACTCTGCATTTAGTCGGGTTACACGTCCGACTCTCTATCCATTAGGCCACGACTGCCCCCCGAAGAACCCTAACATTTAAGTTTTAGAGGGGGTGTACTCATTTATGCTGTGCACTGTATGTGTTAGCAGTAGTGTTGGTGTTAATTATTAAAATAAATATTAATAATCATGTTTACATTATAAAGAGGTCTTACAGAGCTCAAGGTGTTTTGTGAAGCGCAAACATAAAAGTACACAGAGATGAAGATCCTGCAAAATGTAAACAACAACTTACTGAGTGCACCTTTAGCCCAGAGACAGAGAAAGTACTGAAATGCTGAGATGCAAAGCTCACGACCAGCTGGATTCTCTCTCTCTCTCTCTCTCTCTCGCTCTCTCTCCCTCATGTCCTTCAGGAGCAGGTTTGCTTCAGCAGGGGGCAGACTCCTCAGCTCTCCGCAAGCTGTGGTCCTCCACAACAGAAGGCAGCGTATCTGGCCTTGTGCTACTTTCCCCAGTCTCCTTGCCTAAGTCTGTCAAGGTGATTCAAAGAAAGAGCGAGAGGGGACTTTCAAGAAAACTCGGGTGTGACTAAAGGAGTGCTAGACTTTTAGTTGGAGCATAACTAATTACTGAGATCCAGTCAGATGTGTTTTTTTTTTTTTTTTTTTTTTTTTTTTTTAAGCGTGGAGTTGGGGGTGTGATTATTCCTAACCTTTGATCACACTTTCGGTTGTGGCGTCATGTTGATTTCTCCACAGTCTGTGTGTGTGTGTGTGTGTGTGTGAGAGAGCTAGATCTGGCTTGAGGAAAGTCTCCTGGGGATCTGGCTGAGTCACATCGGCAGAATCCATTGTTGTCACACGTAGCAAGGAAGCTTGTGACATCACTGATTGGACACACAGTCTTTGTGAGGCCGACCGCCTCTTTGCCTGATGTGCATCCACAAGCCATGAAATGCTGAAACACAAGTGGTTCTTAGTCATAAATGGCATAAGGATTTTTTGAGGCCTTTATTACAGTAATTTTCCTCTACAGTAAGAATCGTTACCTTCTAGAAAACGAAAATCTCTTAAAGCTTGAGCTAGTAATATTTTTGAGGGGAGAAACAAAGATTTTACGTGAATTTTCCATTGAATTTGTCGATTTTAAATGAAGCTCATTCATGTAAGACTTTCAACAAATGTCTCTTCTAAAGGCATAAATATTTGATCAACCAGAAACATTGCTTTAATGTCAACAAACCGCCTGCAACCAGCGCCGCGTCCGCTTTGACATCATCGCTTAATTCCCTGCTAGAAATAAATAAACCACAATTAAGCCACAAGGGACGTCACGTAATGAGCAGAATCAACGCATTTAAGCTTTTCAGATGTTTGGGGTTGAAAAGTTCAGAATAAACAAACAAACAGAGATGATGTCATCGCTGAGGTTGCTGATCCTGGCCTGAAGCTAGTCGTTGTAATAAAAATGAGTCAAAGCTCAAAACTTTGAGTTTGACGGAGATGGTTGATGACAGTGTGAAAACTGTTGACTTTTAGTATTGCTGCTAGAAATTCTTGCATTCATAGGGCTTGACCGATTTGTTGCAGTTTGTTGTGTTTGTCAAAAGGTCTTGCTTGGTTAAACAAAATGGCCAATGGCATGAAGAAATAAGTGGTCTGCGAATGTTTGTAGTTAAACAATGTGGGTTTTTTAATGGCTTTTACCAATATAGAGAACATAATAGAATGTTTTTACTTATTATTTTTGTTATAAACAAGGCAAAAAGATTATATTGCCGAGTTAATTTTAGTACTGTTTAATACTGTTTAATACTTAAAGCAAAAATTCTTAAATTGATCAAAAGTAATCATACAAAAAAATCAGTTTCAAATAAATGCTGTTCTTTTCAAATTATCAAAGCTGCACAACTGTTTTTTAGCACAGTTGTTAATAATAGTAGTAATAATAATAAGAATAAGAATAATGTTTCCATAAATTACTTTTTTTTTTTTTTTAATTATTAACTTGTAAAATAAATGAAAATGAAAACTTTTGTTTTAAAATTGTAATAATATTTTACAATATTTATTTTCATGTATTTTTATTAATCTAAGAAATATAGCCTTGGTGTGTAAAAGACTTCTTTAAAAAACATTTAAAAAATCTTACTGACCCACAAATTAATTGTAGTATATAAGCATTTTGGGGTATTTCTAATAAAAATAACTATATTGTGAATGATACTGTTACCATGATATTAAATAAATTACTCATACTGTGATAAAAGATTTTGGTCATACCGCCCACACGTAGTGTGAAAATTTGTCTCTGGCTGGTAGGAAAGATCATTTAAATTCATATAATACCATTTTTCACTCTGTTTTTTTTTTTTTCTCTCTCTCATGCTTTCAATCATAGATGAGTGCATCTTGTGGACTCTCTAAATGTTTACAGCAGTCCATCTCCATGTCTTATTTGCCAGCAGAAAAAGGGCACAAGTTTTTGGATCTCTCCCCTCAAAATAATTACTGTGCTAGCAAGGACTGTGAGCATTTCTCTGATCTGAACCCTGCTTCTAGAAGCCAAGCATTCAGATTACTGGTTTCCAAACACATGTCTCTGCAACTATGAACATAGGCGGGACTTTGCTCCTCTAGTGCAAAGTTAAAATGTGATTAAAAGAACAAAGGGCCAGGCTTGCCTAATGCTAATGAGGATGCTAATGGCCTGACGAGAAAACGGTGCTAATAGGTATAACACAGAACACCGACTCACCTGAGGGAGTCTTTTACATCTGACAGATGCCAGTACAGAACTCCAGTGCTCTGCCTCTCAACAACTTTAAATAACACACAGCCTCTAAATGAGAGCTCACCCAGAGGGGGGTCGTCAGCCTGCTAAGCAGAGGTCATATGCATAAAAGATCAGACTTGGTGACAGTGTTTGCATTGGCATAATCAGATTATGGCCAGAAGTGAGGTGATAATGGATATTATGTAGTGGGGTGATGCAAGTGAAATATGTAGGTGTTACTGTTAGTGTAAATGTTGAGACAAAGCTGCAACTGAAGCATAATGAAAAGACCTTGAGGTTAGCAGCTTTTAGGTGCATCTCGGAGAAAAGTGTATCCCAAGACCTGAGTAATAACAGCATTGCCTCAAATAAATGTAAATGGATCTTATAATATCATAAATAATTTACAGGCTTTGTTCCAAAACTTAGTGAGCTGCCTACGTAGGCAGTATTTTAAAGGCTACACAGGCTTTATTATTATAAATTAACATGATGGTTCACTCATAAATAGATGAATGGAAGAAATCATTACACTAAGTATGGCAGCTATACTCCTGCCTTGCATATTCATTGACAGCAAAACACTCAGTTGGGCAGCTGTAGGATTGGAAAGCTTCATTTTTGTTAGCATGTTTAGTGTGATGCTACAGTGTGAGATTCACCTCACAACTTTAAATTACTCTAGTTATTGTAGCAATCACACTGCTTGTTAAGCCGAATCATAGAGGCCCTGACATCTAAAATTGTAATTAATGACTGAATCTAGATAATTACCTGACGCACATAGCTTCTTTCAAGTAAATAACGTCCCCTTCCAGACAGAATAATAACACTGACAGTTGTGTTTATAGGAGGTGCCATTTAACACCAGGTCTATGTTTTTAATGTGTTTGGAAATTGCTTGAAAGTGGAAAATTGAGTTCTGTTTTTTTTTTTTTTTTTTTTCGTTTTCTGAAAACATTTCAGAATGATGTTAGACGCTGCAGGCGACAGAGCTAAAGGAAATCTGGAATTGTTAAGGCACAATATACAATCACTTCTGCAGTGCTCACTCTGATTTCCTTTTTAAGTAATAAACATTGTGGTTCCATACTTCTGCTTTTATAATTCATGTGTGCAATGATCGATTTTCTATGCCATGCTTTGACACATACATCAGTTGACTCCGTGTCACAGTAAAATACAATATTAGAGGAATCTGTTAGGTGCCGTAGTCAGTTCTCACAGGCAAAAACAAAGAATGAACTGTGCTTTTGCTGCTGGCTTTCTGTGCAGACACTGAGTTATACAGGTTCTAATATTTTAATGAGTATGTTGAATAAGAACGCCTTCTCCTATGCGGTGTCTCAGCGCGAGGATCATGAATAAGTCAGGATTCAGTCTATGCTTTCTGAGGCATTTATCAACCCAAGCCGTTTATTGAATCTTTTGTAAATTCGCAAAGCAGAAACAATTGATATGTCCTTCAGGATGGATAGTATGTTTTTATCGGTCGATGCTATGGTTTGAGAAACAAGAAAACATATTCCCATTTTTCAGAGAGGATGTTTTGGAAGGTGATTTTAATTGACAAGTGTGAGATGGAAAGCTTGTAACCTGCCATGGAGTAGCAAAGTGAAATTTCGCTTTCTTCTTGCAGCTCCAAGGACACTCACCACAAAGGCCCTGAAATAAACAGCGTGGTAATGAAAAATGACAACAAAAGTGTCAGACGTTTGTTTGGAAGACTGACTGTATTTACGGACTCTGCGACTCTCTCGTTGGAGACGTTCCCGAAAATCGAAGTTTAATTCTAATCAAAAAGTCTGAGGTTCCTTTTGCTCTTCCATTATCGGTGTGATTTTAAAAAGCATAAATGCTTAATTATATCTGAAGCACACTGAATTAAATCAAAGTCTCTTTAAGACAAGTCATGTCACTCGGCGGCCATCTTTGAAATGCCTCTCGGGCATCCAAGAGCAGCTCCTATCTCTTTGTATGGGGAAACATCAAATTCTCCAAAACTGTTCACTAAGCTTACGATTAAATTTCATATTTGAAATCACCAATGAAATCGGACAACAACTGTGTCATAAATGTTGTTTCTTTTGCTCAAATAGCGTTATAAAAAGCTTATTTTTCAGGCTAGATCAGCCAGTGCGCATGCGCAGTCCTGAGCGCACGTCTCAGAGCGCTGACTGTTTCTATAGCAACCGGGACTTCTAACGGCAGCTGCAGTGACGCGCTGACTTTACCGATTAGCGATTGGCTCTTTCATTCAGAAGGCGGGGCTTCCTGTGATTGAGCGGCCATATTAAGCGTTGCATTTTTCCCCATTCAAAACTATACGAGTGACACGTCTTGGGTATTCTATAGTCTTTGATTAAATTCGACCTGAAGCCCAGAAACGTATAAAGACAAGTCTAGAGTTGCGATGTGATCCTTCTGTTGAGCAGAATCAGAGTCGTAATTAACAAGAGGTCTGTCTCTCTTCGTGTTTTGTGTGGAACTCTCAGTAAGAGATTTCTATCGGTCCAAATACCCAGTGCTTCCTTTGAAGATATCTTTGATATACGCCATTGATATACGGTGGGCTTTTGTTCTTTCAAAAATGAAGAACGAAAGAGATTTTGTCTCAAAAAAGATATTGCCTTACCTTTGGGTGGTAAGTCTTTTGATTTTTGTGTACGTCATCTTGGAATAGACATTTTCACCCCTCATATAATTGCCCTGATATTGATGCTGTGTCATTCAGTCAAGATTTCAGTAGATTGGAAAAAGTAATGTTTTGTCACCTCTTAACGGTCTAATTGTCTGAGTTTATATATAGGTTAGTATCCACTTGGACCCAATGAAAGGCCTGATGAAGAGGGTATGACTGTCCTCTCGAGTGTCCCTCGAGAGTCTTTTCTCCACTCTGAACCTTTGTCTTTCTGTTTTTTCAAGAAGCACTTCTAATCAAGTTTAATTTGATCCGATTCTCTGCATGAATGATTGATCTGTTCATTTGCACAGAAATCTGCACAATGCAAACAATAGACAAAAATGAGGTTATTTACATTTAATTCTCATTTAAATCGTAATCAGCGGAGAAATGGATTGAAATTGATATTGTTATTGCATTAAATGCTGTTAAATTGCATTGAATGCACATTCATTTGCCAACATATGTTGGAAATCCATTTTTCTTTGAGATTTCTGGTACCGTAACCCCAAATCTCAGACTGATTTTTGCTTACAGAAATCGTTCTTTTTTTGATCCTTCCAGGGAGCAGCGGCCGATGTCCCTCTGTCTGTCTCATGATGATGAACCTTTGCCCGGGCTTGAAGCGCTGCCGTTTAGGCTGATGCAGCAGGACTGCACAGCGGTAAAGACTCTTCTGCTGCGGTTACGCAGGACCCTGCAGGAGGTAATGTTCCACCCTGACAGTTGATTCATGAAGCTGCTATGGCCTTCATCACGGGTACATTAGAACAGGTAGAAGAGCTCTCCGTGCTCTGGTAGTTTCATGCCTCATCATTCAGAGCGAACACCAGGAAGATCTCACACTCAAAACAGACATATTCAGTCAGTATGTAGTACACAAATGAAAACAAGGCTGTGAGCAAAAGAAAAGCTTGTCAGAGTGTTGATTTGTTCAGCCAGCAAAATGTTACAGCAAGACTACTACTGTACAGGTACATCATTTGTTTGCAGATTTTTTTTTTTTTTTTCCAGATTTCATGTGTGACTAAAGTGTCCGATACTTTTTGGATGCACTTTATTTTTTTTGTATAAAGTAAAAGTTTTTTGTAGAGATTTATTAATGCCATATTGGTTGCAGACCTATATTCTGTTTATATTTGATTGATATTAGTTGATATTTTATAATTAATTTAGCATTTTCCCTGTTTTTTAATATTTAGATTACTTATGTGGTTCACTCCAATTTAATTTTTAAATATTCATTAAAACACCAAGTGTAATTTTTTTCATGTTGTGGTGCCTGAATTCACTTATTTACAGGGTTCCCACGCTTCTTGAAAGTACTTGAATTTCAGACATATGGATTCAAGGCCTGGAAAGTACTTGGAAAAAAAACATAGATAGGTCCTTGAAAGTGCTTGAATTAAATTTGAAATAAATTTTGTTTATGGCGCTATTTCAAAAATTGTCCTATATGTGCTGTCAAAGACAACGAAACGGCACAAATGATTGGGGTGGAGATGGGGTGGCGCGAAAAGAAAACTTAGCGTGTGTTGATGCTCAGCCTAGAGATTTCTTAACCCCGCTCTCGCTGAGTTTCTGACCATTACCGCCCAATCCTGCAACGTGTGTGTCCCACTTCCGCAAACATTCTAATATTGTATACAATTTTCACGCTATCAATATGTGGGGTATTGAAATCACATTTGAATGTGCGCTCGAAGTTCACTTTCACTTTCGATTTCGCGATCACACACACTTTGTGTAAAGTGAGCACATCTTTACAGTGCGTGAATAATTATTTGGCACGTTGATATTCTGATCCTATTTTTTTCCAAGCACATTTTACCAATTCCAAACCACATCTATCTTAACTACTATTAATTTTATATTTAATCATTTATAAGTGATATATAATTGTCCATGAAGGCTGGAAGTGAAAAACTCCTTATATTCAGGTGTGCAGAATTATTAGGCACGTTTTCTTTTACAGATAAAATGAGCCAAAAAAGAGATTTAACTGAAAAATCAAAAATTATTAAATCCCCATGAGAAATATTCAAAACTAATGCAATACAGAAATTGCAAAGTTAAGACATCAGCGAAATGCTCATTGGGTCAGTGGGGTTAGACAAAAACAGGTGGAGAAGAAAAGACACAAGGTAACTGCAAAATAATTAAGAATTAATGTGAAGATTTAGGTGTAAACCATCAAACCTTTAGTCTCCAGCACCATCATTTTCCAGAACTCCAACCTTCCTGGAGTCTCCAGAAGTACAAGGTGTCAGGTTCTCAGAGACTTTGCTTGGGTAAAAAATCCTAAAACATGACCCTCACTTAATAAGAATAACATGCTGAAGTGTTGTGAAATACATAAAGACTAATTTTTTTATAGGCTTTATAGACCGATAAGTTGAGAGTGATTCTTGAACGACCAGCACCACATCCTCTTGTACCACTGTTTGAAGAAGTTATCTTCCAGAATCTAGCAGTAAGTTTTAGGAGCTCATTTTTAGTCCATCTCTGCAAGACAGAGTTTTCAGGATAGGAGATGGACTAAAAATGAACTCCCAAAACCTACTCCACATGGAGCTAAGGAGAAAATGTAGAACTTGAAAAATAAGAAAAACAGCTTAGTGAAAAGTGTGTACAGTTTAAAAGCAAATAGAAAGTCCTATTTTTTTATTTATTTTCTTTATATTTTTTTGCAGATTTGCACATGTACAAGGTTTAAAATGTTCATGATATATCTTTAAAAAATATTGAAGTTTTTTGAAGCTCAAACACGCAGCTGCATTCCTCTAGGTCAAAGATGAAAAAATGGGATTTACAATAATAAGTGATTTACAAAATAATTTTGACTTGAGTTATTTATTAACGAGTAACGTCTCTATTGAGAGAATGTGCAAATGTTTAATGTTAACAGGTTTTACTGTGTTATTACAACATTTAACTTCATAAAAACAAACATTTTTATTCATTTAAAAATTGCGAAATTCTTTCAAATTTAAATCTTGTACAAAAACTACAGCAAAAACCAGTTTGATGCATATTTTATCAATATTTTAGAAATTGTATTTGAATATTACCAGTATTAACTTCAATGGATTTCATTAAATTCCTTTGAACACAACTGCTCAAAACGATCTAAATTTATGAAACCTACACATTCAAAACATTATTACTCAGAAATTTTTAATGTAAATGTTATGTGTAAGTAAAATGTTTAGTACTGTAAGGTCTTTCATGACACTACACATGCTGGCGTGTGAGTTCGATAGGTGCCTGATATAAAATAAATGGTGCTTAAAAAATCCTTGAAAATCCTTGAATCTGGTCTTCATGAAAGAGTTGGAACCCTGTATTTAATTTAATTCTAACTTATTGAGACAAAATTTTATAGCACTTGAATATTGCATTCCTACTTTTTCAGAACATTATTGAAGTGTCTGTTGTGGTAGTAATGTGGGATTTTAGTTGAATGCTCTTTGAAGTCACCACAGTAATAATAATAAAAACAAAAAAATCTTGGTTTTATCCCTTACAGTTAATAATACTAACCCAACTTAATTTATTGACCAGAACACCCTCATTTCCATTCCACATTTCTCCAAGTAGTAGCTGCATGAACTCTGTTTTACATTCCCTCACAATAACAGTCACGTTCCTCAGTGAAGGTCCAGAGAACAGCGCACAACAGAGGAACATGAATATTGAAGAGGAAGTTCTTTGGCCTCTTTACTGACTCTTCTCATTAACATGTAAATTAGCCATCTTCCTTCAGCATTTGTAAACTACAGTGTAAAAAGAATCACAATGACTTGTGCACTTCTGCAGTGGGTTTTATTTGCTTGACCAGTGATTTTATGCACAGCCTGTTCTTTAATTCTTTGTGTCTTTTGGGCTTTTGGTCTTTTGATACCTCGCTCCTGACTAATTCAGGGCAGCGCAGTGAGGATGACGGTTCAAAATGTTCAGAGAGGTTTTGATTTAGCCAAATGTTAAGTAGTAAATATGTGAAAGGGACATAGATTGTCTGCTCACACTTAGTTACTATAATAGGAAAGCTATATACTGGTTTCAGAGCCTGAGTCAAGAGCGTCTAACCCCCCCCCCCCCAATTTTTTTTTTGAATGTTACCTAGGCTTGAATTGAATAGCTCTTAAACCTTTGAATATTATGTACTGTAGTGCCTGTTGGCTGGCACGGCATCCTCCATGGATTAAACTGGCTTTTTGTTGTATTTTTTTATTTTTTTATGTCCTGCCTGTTTCATTTACATAACTATTGCATTTCCCACCAGCAAAAACAGTTGAGATGTAGCCATGTGCATATATAATCATTCTGATAGTTACTTCATATTCTGATCAGACGTTTTAGTTTTAATATTGAACAGGGTAAATTCTTAAATTAGTGTTTTGCATTTTTCAGCAAATAATTTTGACTCTGCTTGTGGTGTTCTGCATTACTGAAACGTTTGTCTTGCTTTTGCTTTCATGCCTTCTTTGATTACCTCAATATGTTTGCACTTTTCATTACAGTTTTCTTGTCCTCTCCTTGTACTTAAAATGCAGGCATAGGAAACACATTAATCAAAGCAGCACATGCTGGATCAGTCTTGAATCCTTTAATAATTATGGAGTCTGAAATGCTGCTTAAAATTCATTCACGTTTGCTGTGAAACGTTTACCAAAATGACATCGCAATGGTTGTGATATTGTACCTTGTTTGAAATTTATAGACCTGTTGAAACTACTTGATTATAGTCACCTCATTTTCCTGTTTTTTTTTTTTTTTCTTGCTTTGATGCCGGTGGAATAACTGAATGTCATGGGTCCCTCCACACACACCCACAAATATTGGGTAGCTTTAAAAAAAGAAAACATTGCCTCAGAGATGCACTGCTACATTTTATTTTATTTTATTGCTTTAAGTTATATTTTAGTTTTATTTTTAATACTGCTTTAAAAAAGAAAGTAATGATACGCAGATGCAAGTCACAGAGAATTGGTACAGGCCTCGTTGACATGCATTAGTAGTGTATTGTCGCCATGTCCAAGAGACACCGTTTTACAGATCTAATATACTCATACACATACATTTCTTTATATATGCAGACTGTGTGTGAACTTTGTGTGTTTTTGACACAACCGTGTATATACTTGACAGTTGACATGAAAGAGCCAGCTTTCTGTGAGCGCACTTTGTGTGTGTGTGCTCAGAAAACCATGTATCGGAAGTTTAAACTGACAAGGCTTTTTAAATTCATACAAAGAATAAACTTTTCATGATGACGAAGAACTGCAACGTCATGTGAGCATGAGTGCGATAGAGATGATAATCAAAACCAAACCGATGTTTAGTTTGTTTTTGCTGTAACTGAGGCACAAGCAGTAAAGACACTGCCCTTTTCTGGAAGGGTCTTTTGCATTTAAAGAGACACACGAAAACATGTTTTTGCTTCTGTTGTGTATTTTGAGCTGAAGCTTCAGGCACATTCTGGGCACACCTGAGATTTACATCTTATAGAAAGGACCCATTTAAGTTCATTTTGTTTTCTTTTGGTTTTGTTTTGTCTTTCATTTTGGCCCAAATTTGAAGAAATTAACATTGTTATCATCCTCTTTAGCAGTTCAGCAGTGTTTTTTTTTTTTTTTTTTGACGAAAGTATCTGACATTCATATTATCGCTCAATATTTTGTCTGCTGTACTCAGGCTAAAGTGCTCTGCGTCTCTGACAGTGTCACTGTGTCTGCAGCTCTCTTCCTCACATTAATATGGGGGAGAGGCAGCAGTAGCGTGATGAAGGAGAGAAGCGTTTGAGGCTACAGCCCAGGGAGGACAGGGCTGTCTGCTCCCCTATTTGGATGGTATAATTACATAATATGTACGACATGAGCTAATTTCCCAGTGTGTTTCGTTAGTGAGTTTTAGAGTAATAACAGCGCAGCTCAATTTGTGCGTTATCTATCTTTTAAAGCATTTATTGAGTTTGATTAATGTTAATTTCTACATATATATTTTAAGATTTTAAGTTGGTGAAGCAATGAGTGCAAATTATATGTTGAAGGCTTTTAGTGAACATGTTCTTGTAGGTTTTGGCTGTGTGTGGGTCAGATAGTTGAAAAACTTTATATAACATTGAAAAGCGTAGTAACCTCAGAGGCAACTAGTTTAGAGTGAGATGAGTAGAATATTATTTAGTGTCTTTTTTTTAATAGTTATTTTTCTTTTGATGTGCTCATTAAATATTAAGATATCTGAACTTTGCCTTTCAGAGCACTGAGATCAGTCCTGCCAGCAGCCTTCACTCTCTACCCATAAGCCCCTGCAGTGAGAAATCACTCCCCTTTAAGGTAATTGTCCACATACAGTGTTGTCAAAATGTGTTTCTTTTCTATTATTATCATGGATGAACACTTTCTTTGCTGCTGAGGTGTCATTGTCAGGTCACACTTTGATTTAAAAAGCTCGCTTTCATTTCCCCCCCAAAGCCTGTAGATCAGTCATAACGACGGCACTAAACGACTGCATTGAGACAGAGGTCTCTCCATTTTTATGTAGTTAATTTTCTAACTCCATTGTGCCTCTCCTAAACTCGCTCTACTCTTTTCATTCAGGCTTCTCTCTCTGATAGATTTTTTTTCCACCATCAATAAAATTTTCCCACTATCTTGATGAGATTATTTGGTTATGTGCCCTAATCTTGCTTGGACTGTCATTGGGAAAGGTTTATGAGCTTTTGCTTGGTAGAAGAGGATTTAGTTTTTTCATCAGGACTTTTTTCTGCTCAAAAATACTGCGAAGTGGAAACGAGGTCTGCGTCTTTCTCTGTCCTCCTTACTGACCTACATGGAGTACTAACAGAAGCAACGGTTGCGGCAGCGAATCACGTGACATTCCGGCTCATCCGTAGCCTAGCGCCACGCAGCGGGAGATGCTTAGAATAGGACCCCATGCATTCTGACATTGTGTTCAGCTGACAGGAGAGGGGTGGGACTTGTCCTGATTCATTCCGTTAAAAAAAAGGAAAAAATTCCCGATTTTAAAAATAAAGCCCTAGAACCCACCTGAGATGGAACCGTGTCACTTCACGTCCTACTTTTAACAGAAAACTTCTCTCACCAAACATTTGTTATCCCCACCTTCTTAATAATTAGAGCCTGCGGAAAGCGTTCTCCTGCAGCGAGAGCGTGGCGTCGGTTAGGGGAATAATGGAGCCTCTTGCTCTGCACCCTGGGAAATGAGCTTGGACTGGGGTTCCAAAGTCATTTGTCCTGGTGTCCCTGTCAGCTGCGCATTAATAACTCCTTGTTAAGCGAGTGTAGTTGCGCCCGCCACTCTGAGGGTGTCCTGTTTGAAGTTTATAACACCGCATACCTCCTTATACAGGAATAACTGAGGACGTCTATCACATTTACTCCCTTTTATGCCTACCTTCAAAGTACATCAGTGAAATACTCTGCACTTCTCTAATGTTGTACCATTCTTGTTAATGAATCTGCCAGGTAGGCCTGAGCGATATGGCTAAGAAATTATCCTTTTGTATTTTTTTCTCCTTTTATTCAGACTTTTGATGATTTGATAAATATATAATGACATACACTACCATTCAAAAGTCTGCGGTCAGTAAGATTTTAAAAATATTTTTGAAAGAAGTCTCACTAAGGCTCCATTTATTTGAATATATACAATACAAATCGTAATATTATGAAAAATTATTACCATTTTTAATAAGTCTTATCTATTTTAATATATTTTAAAATGTAATTGTGACCCTGGACCACAAAACCAGTCTTAAGTAGCACAGGTATGTTTGTAGCAATAGCCAAAAATACATTGTATAGGTCATTAATCCTAATGATTTTTTTATGCCAAAAATCATTAGGATATTAAGTAAAGCTCGTGTTCCATGAAGATATTTTGTAAATTTCCTACTGTAAATTTATCAAAACTTAATTTTTGATTAGTAATATGCATTGCTAAGAACTTCATTTGGACAACTTTAAAGGCAATTTTCTCAGTATTTAGATTTTTTTTTTTGCACCCTCGGATTCCAGATTTTCAAATAGTTGTATCTCGGCCAAATATTGTCCTATCCTAACAAACCATACATCAATGGAAAGCCTATTTATTCAGCTTTCAGATGATGTATAAATCTCAATTTTGAAAAATTGACACTTATGACTAGTTTTGTGGACCAAGGTCACAATTTATTCCTGTGATGGCAAAGCTGAATTTTCAGCAGCCATTACTCAAGTCTTTCAGAAATTATTCTAATATGCAGATGGAATCATCATATTAGAATGATTTCAATGCTCAACAAACATTTCCCATTATTATTAATGTTGAAATCAGTTCTTCTTAATATTTTTGTCATACTTAATCAATTTAATACATCCTTGCTAAATAAAATCTTTCAACGGTAGTGTGTGATAATTTCCTTGAAATATCTTGATTTATTTTTTATTTTTTTCCATTTGGTGGAATAATATTTTGACCACACTGCCAAAGAGATTCAGAGGAAGGTAAAAATACAGTATAATAATAATAATAATAATAATTGAATATAATAAAGCCATTTTCCTCACTTCTTCAATAAATTAAATTGATAAACAATGATATTTAATTATTTATTTGCAACCAATAAAAAATATATACGGTTCCAGCATCCCCTCGAAAATGGATTGTCAGATGGACAACAATATTGTATATACTGTAGCAATAAACACCAGTATTTACCTACATATACTGTATATTTTTACTAAAGCATTTGATTTGATTTTAATTGATTCACAGGAATGAATTGAACGTCGAGTAGCAGCTCTAACATAGTTCAAATTAGACACTATTGAAATATCTGTCTTGGGAAGGATTGCAAAACTTTCCTAATGATGTGATCTTTAGGAAAGAGAATATTCAATATATATCGGCCAGACCTATAAGTAGGATATCTGTGGCGTTAAGTGAGACTGATAAACAGAATGCTCACCGCATTCTTGGTGACAAAGCATTATTTCTTTGACTGCATCGATTGCTGCAATGTTAAGTGTTGCCTTTTATGATCAGAGCTCTGTGATAGTAGGGCATTCTCATTTATTAGGTCCTTCGTCCTCTTCTTGCCTCAAGTATTTAATCTAGGACAGACAGATGGAGGAGCCACTCAAATGCAGCTTTACAGCACGGGGTAGAGACCCAGCTCTCTGTCCTGTGTGTTGTGTATCCGTGTGTGTGTATGCAACTGTGACCAAACGCCTCTCTAGAGGTCCTCCATGGCACTGCACAGATAAAGTGCCTCTTGTTAAACTTCTATAATTAAGATATAATTAAATATTCCCCACAGGCAGGGATTTGGAGGAGGTTACATTCTGCCTGTTTGCTGCATACATTGCTCAGGACATGACCTTTTTTTTTAATTATCATTAATTAATTTTTAAATACTCCATTATTTTATGTACACTACAAAGTTTGGTGTCGGTAAGTTTTATTTAAATAATGTTAATTCAATAATGTATTTTAATATGAAAAAAAATTAGAAAACTGTTATTTAAATATTTCACAATATTTGCTGTATTTTTGATAAACCTAGGCTGGGTGAGCATAAGAGCTGACTTTCAAAAACATTAAAAAATCTTATCGACCCCAAACTTTTGATTGGAAGTGTAAATTCATAGAGTACAGTTCAAATGTTTGCCATCATAAAGATATTTTTGTGTTGCTGAAAGAAACTAATGCTTCTGTTCAGCCAATGAAGCATTTAATCATCATAAATACAGTCTAAAGTACATTTTGGTATTTGAGACATTGTTGCAAATGTTTACGCTGCCTAATGAAACATGGAAATTGCACAATGTCTTTCTTGCAAGTATACTTTCTTGCATCTTGAAAATATACACTTGCAAATCAAATGTTGGTTTTAAAATGTCTAAACAAAAATACATATCTCTAGAAATTTTAGATGAGCACTGTTTCATGCACTGCAGTCTTGACAGAACAAAGCAGACTGTATCTAACCAGGACAAAGATAGAAATGAATGGCCCTGCTTCACAACAAGAAGAGGACAAGTACATCAGAGTCTCTAGTTTGGAAAACAAACCCCTCCCTGGTGCTCAGCTGGATGCTTCATTGAACAGTGCACACCAAACACCAGCTTCAATTGTAACAGCGAATACAAGACTCTTAGATGCTACTGGCCTTTAGGCAGAGTTTCAAAGAAAAAAATCTGAAACTGGCAAATAAGAAGAAAAAAGTAGATTGGGCAACAGATATAAAGATACAATGGTAAAGAGTTAGAAAAGTTCTGCTGGGAGAAAGAATGGTATGAAACCTCACCTGAAACTCTGACTGTTAGAAGACTGAAGTTCTGCTTTTGCAGCAAGTGGAAGATCCTTTGAAGACCAGAGGCTAGATTCAAGTGATAGTTCACCCAAAAATGAAAACTGAATGAAAGGACAGAAGGTCTGAGTACAGAAAAAAAATATGTTGTAGCGGGCTGAAGAATCACACGACAGGTGAAGTGTGCAAATAAGTCCCCGGAGGGTATATTTATTAAACAATAAAAGAGAGGTGAAGGTGCCAACGTGTCTGTGATGATTCTTCCCCGGTGCGTGATCCTCTTCGCCGTGGGTTTCCGTGTCCAGTGCTCGTGAGGTGGGCTGATCGGTCAACTCGTTTCTGGAAGACAATAATAAAGACACATTAAATGGCTGCCTTCTGGAGTCGAAGCTCACCCAGCTCTGTTTCCTCCTGGCTTTTGTAGCCCTCTCCCGATCCGCTTCAGCTGGGACCGATCAGCCCGCTGTGATTGCATGCAGGTGTTTCTCCTCTGTTTCCAGGGCGACGCTGATAGGTGCCTGGGACACGTCTCACAATGTTTTGAGGAATGTTGGTAACCAAACAGTTGACGTTAACCATTGACTTCCATAGAATGGAGAAAAAAAAAAAAAAACCCTGTGGAAGTCAATGGCTACTGTCAGCTGTTTAGTTATCTTTTGTGCTCAGCCGAAGAAAGAAATTTATACAGGTTTGGAACAACTTGAGTGTGAGAAAATGATGACAGAATTGTCATAATTGGATGAACTATCCCTTTAAAAATAAATTTAATTTCAATTTCAGTAACTGTTATTTTAATAACTTGGGAATAAAGTTAAGGAAATTTGTATTCCCAAAAACATTTCTTAAGCATGTTCTTATCATTTTTTCTTAAGATTGTGCTGAAGACAAAACTTGATTTTTAATTTGATTTAATTGGCACATTAAAAAACTCCTGTCAAGTCGGTTGCAATGAAAATAGTGTGTGTTTATAATAGTTATTACGATAATCTGCAGGCAGCGCAAAAAGACTGTATGTCTTTGAGTCATTTTTCATTGAGTTGATTAGAGAATCTTCAACAAAAACAGCCATGTTTTTAAGAAAATATTTGAGAAATTCTAAGAAGCTTGTAATAATGTAAAAACATTCAATTCTTGAAAATTCTTTAGGAATGTCTCAAGACATTCATGAAATTATAAGTGTCTTTAATTTTAATCAAATTAATGCATCCTTGATGAATAAAAGCATAATTTACAAAAATATTTTTGATAGTGATTTGAAACCTTTGAATGGTAGCAAACATGGTGAGTGTGTTTTTCACCCAGAGTAATGATTGTTTTTTTAGTTTAAAAGTGACTCATTGTAATAATGGCAATTTTAATGGTATTGTAATCATATTAATGATAATTAATGGCCATTATTATACAGCTAAATGAAATCCAGTATTTGAGTTCAAAGGAACACATTTCAGTATGGTAGTGATGAAGAGCTACTTGAACCTTGCTTGATGGGGTTGTAGCAGTTCATTAAAAAAAGTGTAGGTACCGTATGATTCGAGTTTTGTCTCTGTGAATGTCATCATCATCTCCATAGCTTCCTGTAGAGAGAAGCCTCAAAGATTGACAACAGCTCCTTTGAGATGTTTATGTAATGTCAACAAAAGCAGTGCATTCAAGCCAAAGCCAGAGAGCTTTGAACAACGATGTCTCCAAGTACGTGACATTGAAGCTCATAATCCCCTTCCCTGATCTCTCATGAAGGGTTCCCGACTCACGCATATTATGTCCGGCTACCTCATGCCAGCACTGTCTCATCTCCAGCGAGCGCTTCTTTTAGAGGAGAGATGTCGTTTTTGGGGGCGGTGGTTCTTTTCGGTCATTCGTGGAGGCCGTATTCTGCTCCTGGGCCTCTCGGTCCTCCTCTGCTGCCCTTGAAGTTTCAGTCCCGCCCTCCCCTCCCCCAGCCTCACATAATGGATGCTGGCAGCACAAGGTCGTGGGAAAGTGCCTGCTAGTTAAGGTGAAGTTTATGGAGGTGAGTGAAACCACGGCACAGAAAGCACACCTCCACCTCTCAACCGCGGCAGTTTTCCGCCCACATACAAGGCTGCAGATTCAAACTGGGGGCGATGGCTTGAATAACGCAGACTGACTTTTTTTTTTTTTAAACCGTGTTTGTGTGTGCTTTGTGTGCAGGATCCTGGGAGAGAAGAGAACCAGTTCCTGCAACAGCAGCTGAAGGAGAAAGACAAGCTCATTTTACGACTTCAGGCTGAGTTGGTGAGAAAACTCGACGAGTTCAATGTAACATTTCATAACCGCAAGTTTCATAACCACCTTCAGAAAGTCTTACGATTGCAAAAACAGGTTCCTTTGCTCCATTGTCATTGGGATACCCTAATTTCATGCATTTATTTGACAGTTCGAGTTAACATCCTGTTGGTTTCATGTCCTTTCCCTCTCCCAAGGCTCGCATTAGGAAGTTATGGAGATGCTGCTCGACAGTTTCCTTTGAACTGGGGCGATATTTGATAGACTCACTTAAAGTGCAGTAAACAGCTCGTCGTGTGCTTTACATGCACTGTGAGACACATAATGTTCCCAGTCCTGGCAGCTAGGGCAGAGACGAGTGAAGGAGAAATATGACAGGTCCATCTCAGATTTATAGAGTAGTGGTCTTGAAAAGAGGGATGAGATGAGATGGCATGTGGAGGAGGGTGTAGGACGAATAAAAACAATAGAGGGCAGTAAAGAGGCTGTAAAAGCAAAAGGACAAACAAAGCACATGATGTTTCAAACAATTCATGACCGATTTTTACAGTATGTCTCGTCTATAGCGTTTAGTGTCTTATGATTGGACGAGAGGAATGAGTGGTTAAGATTCACCCAAAAAAGTAAAGTGTATAATTAAATGTTTTCCTGGTTGCTGTTTTTCATTTGTTTACACTGAATGCTTACTGATGCTTTTAAAAAGGTTGCAAAAGCATCATAAGTTTAGCCTATCATACGACTCATAAGACTCATATGCTTTATTCCATGGTCCAAAGGCCTCTCTAAATCCTGTCCGCAGTTTTGATGTCTCACATTTGTAGTCCATGCATCTCAAAAAAGTCGAACTTGGGAACTTGCCAACTCACATGAGAATGAATGCTTTCTGGAAGCTTTGGTGCTGCAAATATTTAACATTTAGTGTCTTCCGATTGGTCAAAAGGAATGAGTGGCTGAGATTCCCCCCAAAATGTAACTCTGTATGAGATTTTCAGTGTCATCTTTTTTGTGTATTTACACTAAATTGTGACTGATGCTTTCAAACTTCAAAAAGGTGGTAAAAGCATCTTAAAAGTAACAAAACAGCATTTTGTACAACGTACGCTATATTCTATGTCCCAAAGGCCTTCTTAAACCCTGCCCGCAGTTTTAATGACTCACATTTGTAGTCACCGCACCGCAAAAAAGTCGGGCTCTGCAAACTCTCATTGAAAACTAATGACTTCAGGAAGCTTTGGTGCTGCAAATTTTTTACATTTAGTGTCTTCTGATTGGACAAGAGGAATGAGTGAATAAGATTCACCCAAAAATGCACTTACCTGTATGAGATTTTGAATGTCGTTCTGCTTGCTCTTTTTCATGCGTTTATACTCCTGATGCTTTTTCAACATTTTTGAAAGCACCACTCACTATTCAAAGTACCATAACAGCATTTCATATGACCTGCACACTATATTCCATATCCCAAAGTCTTTCCTGAAACCTATCAATGCTTATGATAACTCCCATTTGTAGTCACCATTCAAGCTCTAGAAATCGCCAAGTCTCAGTGAAAACTAATGACTTCAGGACACTTTGGTGCAGCATGAGATTGTGTGAATGAATGCGCCATTATTCTTCAGCAGCAGCAGCACTGCATTACTAGTTTAAACGTTCTCCATACTTGCTGATCGCTGTCTAGGTGTTCAATGAAAAGATTGCAAGTTTGACTTTCGCTCAGTCTGTAGAGGTTTGAATTGATGTTGTCCTTATCTGTCTTCTCTTCGAGAACTGAATTCAGAAATGTGCTCCCAACAGTGTTAAGCACGTCTCTGAAGGTCACAGTCCTTTTCTCAGAGAAAACAGTCTGTTGTTAAATACCACAGTGCTCACTGCAGTTTCTCTGCTCCGTAAGAGCCCAGTGACTCAAACTCTGTGTGATGTGGGTTTCGACTCAAGAACTGCAGTGGTTGTTTTATCTCCAGTAAAGCATGCATGCTGAACACATGTAAACACGTATGCATAATATGGCATCCTGCTGACGACATTGGAATCAACAGAAGAGTCAGCCATTGACATCATCGCTTTGCAGATTCTTTCGCCCAGAGACCTTCGCTCTATTTTTAGTGGGAAAAGAACCTGCGGCCACAATGGCTTAATAAATCATGGCAAAAGCTCGTAAAATAATACTCACTGGTGAAACTGGCAGCCTGCTGGCTAGGCTCGTCTTTGTCAATTTTTACTGTCTTTATTGAATGTCATTAATGAAGTATGGCTGCCCTAAATTTTGCTGCACCATATTT